>APFE030865133.1:0-26303 GCA_000404065.3 Pinus taeda | reverse complement strand
ATGTGATAATACTGATTCACCCCCCCCCCCTCTCAGTATTATTTCCAATACATTGAAGATAGTTTTGAAGTTTTTGTATTGAAATTTTTTATGGATTGAAAATTAAAATTCGTTTACCTTATACATTCATACTCAAAGTCTATTTTCACTATTTTCTCTGAGACATAGTAACTTGTAACCATCCTCTCTTATTACTAGTGTTGATAGTCATATTAGAGGTGGGGTTGTCTCATTATCTGAGGTTGTGACTGAGTATAGGGTGCATTACAATTGGTTTCTGAATAAAGACAAAACAACTAATTTCTGAATAAAAACAAAACAACTAAACTATTTTAGATATATACAGGTCCCTAAATATTTTAGTCAGGTCATGATGCTTTTACATAGGTCACGATGCTTTTACATAGATGTCTGATGAATAGTGTCAAAATTTATGTTCTGTTTCTATATTTAACAGGTTTTTTTCCATTATATAGAATGTAAAGTCTCCAATTGAAATGGAGTCCTTGCATAGGATAGTGTTTGAAGGATCAAATGCTACAATAGTTCTTGTACCATGTTCAACCTGGTTCATATCAAGATATGTTGGAAGAGGTTTAAATAGTGCAGGATCTAGTCAATTTGTAACTCAATTTGTAACTGGGTGGTCTACCTCAGCAAAGGCTTTGCTTATGGGTTAAATTTTTTTGCTGGTCTACCTCAACTGCCTATGCCTTTGCTTCTGGGTTAGTTTTTTTTCTAAGCAAACAAGCATAAATAATTATTATGTTAACCATAAATAAATATTATTCATATTTTTCTAATCATTTCTAACTTACATTTCGATGAACAGAATGTAAATCATCGTTGGTTGTTTCTTTAGTGAAACATTACGTTTATGTCTTTAGTGAAACATTACCTTTATGGTTATGTTTTTATTTTTGGTGTTAATTGTCAAAGTCTAGAATATTGTCTTTAGTGAAACATTACCTTTATGGTTTTTTTTTTTTGTCATTAACTGTGTAAGTCTAGCATAGTTCTATTTTAAAGCTAGATCTGTTAGGTACCAATAGATATGAAAAGGAAACTAAGATCCATTAAAAGATTCAGGTTTATTTTTCTTTTACACTGTGATAATGTGACACCTCATTCATCTTGCCGGTAGATGGCACCTTACATATCTCTGACCTGGGCTTTGAGTCCACCTGCAATCAGCCTCTTTTTATTATCTTGGTTGATAATCATTACACATGGAAGGACGGACAGATAATGTGACACACCCTTATTCACCCGATATATACCTCATTTACATTGGTTGTAAATGATTTATATATACCCCATGGCTATAAATTGGGCTTTGAGTGGACCTTGTTTCTCTCTTTGCAACAAGGCGTTCTTATCAATTGTCAATGCCCTGTTGAGGCAAGTGGCAGAGGCAAGTGGTATTAATGGTGTAGATTTGTTTTTTATATATATAAATCATATTGCTTTAATATACCAGACACAAGCTTGACTTCCAACTTCCAAGACTGTTACTATCCTATCACTAGTCTACGTTTTATGCATAATTGTTGTGTTTCATTTTGAATCATCTTGAACTGGTCCCTTAAAAGACAAATGGTATTGGATCATTTTGTGTGCTTATGTTATATACAACGAGATCTATTCTGGCATTCGAAATAATATATTTTTTGTAAGTTCCTTATGCATTGAATTCAATTATTGTCATGTCATACCTGCCGACTTTAGTTTTCCTGGCTTCATGACACAAAATCCTAGCAAATGTTTTAGCTTTACACATTTGGATCATTTATGCCTGAGTGGTCAGACAGGACCGGACTTGAATTGTTCAGGGGAGATTCTAGACACTATCATTTCGGTTTGAGACACCATGGAATGGGCCAACGAGTCTCTTTTTCTCAAGATTAAATTTGACAAAGCATATGACAGTGTTCACTGGTCATCTATATTATTACAGAAATGCTTCACTGATTTTTCTCCACTTGTGTTTCAATGGCTAACACTTTTTTCTCATGTTTCTGCAGTTACTGTTCCCTTGCCAAACCCATTTTTGCTGCATTGATTCATTAGACAGGGGTGTCTACTAGCTCCCTACTTGTATGAATTGTATGTTTTTTCTCATGTTTCTGCAGTTAATATTCTCTTGCCAAACCTGTTTTTGCTGCATAACCACAAACAGATATTTGGGGAAGTATATGAACAATAGTTTTAAGCAGTTCTTTGCTAATACAGGCGTTGAATTGTAGCATATTGTTCCGCACTAGACTCTTTCCCTTTCTACAAAACTCTGGGTTGAAGTTGTCAACTATGCCTACTACATAAAGAACAAAGTCTTCAAAAAGCCCTAAATGAAGTCACTCCTTTCGAAGGCTGGAGTAGTAGGAAAATAGGAGTGAAGCACTTCATAGTGTTTGGTTCACCAACATGTGCTCACATTCCTGTGGAAAAATGTGAGTCCTTGGAACCGAAAAGCCAACCTTTCCTTTTTCAAATGGTGCAAAGCGTTATTGTCCACTCAATGCTACCACAAATGCACTGATCATTGCAAGAATTTTTTGATTGAAAAAGGGATTCTTAAGTCACTCCCATGACACCTCTACTTCATTAGTGATTCCAATTTTCATTATGAATTTTGCTGACAGGGTAGATTCTAATCCACCTAGGCTTATTTTTTTATTATGAGGACACTACGTTCACATGCTAAGAGTTATGATGAGGATGCTGCTACAAATCGAATATGTTGCTACAAATCCAATAGAAGTTGCAGATCCTCTTGTTGCAACACCACAATGGACACGTCAGACACTACAGGTAGTATTTATGAGACTAGGTATGACTAGATATGGCTAGAGCTTCTAGTGATGACCTTCAAGCAATTACTAGTGGCGGCTATCAGCAATGACAACATGCAATTACCTTTTGTTAATGATCGTCACTATGAATGTCTTTGACTGATACTTATGGGCTGGTCTGACAACCCTCCCCCAAAGGGGTTGGGAGGGTTCATGCTAAAGTCGATAAACAAAGATATTAACAAAGATATTCTATATTTCATGTTTTCTAATGTTGAACGTTTTCTTGAACCTACCCCTCAAGGCAGGGACTTGCTCCGGTGCAGCCCTTCTTGTTTTAAGGATAAACTCTAGAACAAGATAATTCAGCGAGGTCGCATTTTCATATCCCAAAACAAAAACAAAAACTAAGCTATTAGAGTTATTATCTTTAATAAGAAATTGTGTTTTTGTTTTATTGACAATATTTAAAATCTATTTTTTGGTTGTCATGTAATAATAATAATAATAATTGCCAAAGGTTTCTACTCTTAACTTAAGGTGGATGAGGATTTGTTGACTTTTTATTTTTATTTTTTTAATTGAGGGCCTAGATTGATCCTCAAGGGAATATGCTTAGCATATGCTTAGTCTTAATGTTTATCAACCACTATAGTGTATTACAGAGTTTGTTAAGTTGCATTGACTTTTAATAAATTAAAAAAAATTATATTCGTGCCACGTGGCTCCCCGCCCACCAATTTCCTAGGGATTTGAGATTATTTCAATTCTGATAAGTTCATTCATGATAAGTTCATCATTATTATTTATAACATTCATTTATATATAAGAAAATTTTATTTAGCAAAATGGTGCATTACTTTTAGTAAATTTAAAAAATTATATTTGTGTCACGTGGCTCCCCACCCATCAATTTCCTAGGGATTTGAGATTATTCCAATTCTAATAAGTTCCTCCATGATAAGTTCTTCATTATTATTTATAACATTAATTTATATATAAGCAAATTTTATTTAGCAAAATGGTCCATTTTACAATAAGATGTGTAATTTTTTTCCGTAAGTTAAAGCTGACCCATAACCTTTGTTTACAAATTTAATCAAGTAAATGTGTGCATTAGTGAGACACTCTTCATGTTGTGGTAGTGTTTTTTTTTTCTTTTTTTAAATGAAACCTTTGGCTATATCAAGCACATTAATATTTTTAATGTGGTTGTACTAGTAATAATAATAATTTTGATATGGCAAATTGTGATATGGGGAAAATAACATATTGATTGCTCTTATCTTTTACAACTCTATGAATTAGATCATAAAACTTACAACATAAGTGAATAAATTTAGGAAAATATTGTAAGTGAATAAATTTAGAAAAATGAATATTTGTAAGGACTACATTCCTATGCAGGAATATCTTCTAAGTTGTCATTGAATCTAGAAAAAACCAATTTTTTTTTATTTCTTCACATGTTTTTTCCCAAAAACTTGGTTCAAAATCATCCTCATTTTTATCAATGAAATGTATAAAATATGTGTTTTCTAGTTCAGTTTGTTGAGAGAACAATGTTATCTTCTAAGTTGTCATTGAATCTAGAAAAAACCAAATTTTGTATTTCTTTGAATGTTTTTTACCCTAAAAACTTGGGTTCAAAATCATCCTCATTTTTATCAATGAAATCTCTAAAATTTGTGTTTACTAGTTCAAGTGGTTGAGAGACCAATGGTTTTTTCCTAGAAGCCATTTCTAGTTTAGAGATGTATGGAAATAGTTCACTCTAAGTTACTTAAAAAAATAGCCTCTCTAAACTATTTACAAAAAATGTCATAGAAAGTAGAGTTTTGAAGATATATGTATCATAGTTCAAATTCAACTTTGATGTAGAAATACCTTTGCTCCAAAATCTACTTTGAAATCTAGTCTTGATTTGGCTTGAGATTTAGCGTGTTTGATTTTTTAGACTTATGTATGATCCAAAATGGATTTTGGATAGATTCCTAAGTCAAGGTGTTCCTCACAGAGGAAAAATGAAAGTCCAAGGAAGTTCCTAGAACTAGCCCCATTGCAGAGATCGTCTCATTTTGAATCTGATGTAACTTGAATGGGCAAAAATTGACTTAGGATGCAGAAGTTATCACTTAAATAAGATGCCCTTTGTTCCTTAAAAAAAGAGGCAAAATCCTTTAAAAATGGAAAAAAAATCCTTCAAAAGAAAAATCACATCAGACCAGGGAAAAAGAGCGGATTTAAGTGAAAAGGGGAAGAACCCCGGATTGTTGATCCCCAACAAATTGGGTTGGAGGAAGGTATATGTGATATAACATAGGGATCGGGCCATGCGATACTGCGATCGCCGAAATCAGTGGATTGGCAACGATTGATAGCATAGGACACAAGGAAAGGACTGGGCCGAGCAAAGTTGCGATCGCTAATATCAGCAGATTGCAATGGACAATGCCACAAGGCAAAGGCAGGACCCCAGGCCAATCGATATTGTGATCGCCTATATCGGCATCAGCGGATCACGTCGACATCGGCCACGCCATATGGCTTACCCTGGTTCCACGCGATATTGCAATGCGATGATCAATACAAAAAAGCAGGACTACATATCTATATGTGTGATGTGATAGCCAGATCCGATAAGATTATGGATAATATTTGATCATTTTTGAGTTCCCGAAAAATGACTTTTCCTATTTATTTTTGCATTCTCGTTAAATAAACGAAATACAAATGGAACGCGCTGATACGATGAATCCAGACCCGAAGGGGTTCCTAAATGCAAATATATATTATTTCAAGTCTGCCATGAAGCCATTTACGGGATTTTTCAAATTTTTAATGTATTTTATAAATACAAGGGGAAACCATGAAACAGGGTAATTGCGACTTGCGACAACGATTAAAAGGCGGACTCGATAATAGGGCGGATCTATGGATATTTGAGGTCCGATGAGCAATGTTTTGGCAGATTTTTCCTGTGTTTTAGTGTATTTCTCTGTGTAAATAGAGAATGCTATTCTTGGGGATTCCAAAGGCCCGAAGGTCCCTTCTGTTGTAGAACATGTGGCCACCATCCCTGAAGGTGTTTGGGAATGATTGCTAACGCTCAAAGGGGGATTCGAACGGACAGAGGTCGGGAGACAGAGAGCCCGAGAAGAGGAAACAAATGGACAGCGCCAGTTGGCTTAAAAGCCATGGATGTCAGAGACAAAAAGGGGGGTTGTTGGAGTTGTTACTGAAATCGGGCATAAGCAAAAAGCAAAGCCAAAGCAGGAAGCTAAGGCAATTGAGAGCAGAGAGAGCTCAATTGAGCAGCGAGAACGAAAACAAGCAGCGTAGAAAGCAAAATCTGAAGCGCAGAGCAACCAAGGGAGCCACTTGGAGTTCAAGTGGAAAGCTCGAGAGTTGTACATTGCAGAGAGCCAAAGAAGCCAGAGCCAAGAGCCAAAGTGAGAGTCGAGAGCCAAAAAGCCGAGAGCTTCAAGAGCGGGGGATAAAATGGTGTCTAAACCCATTGTTTCTGTGTAATACAATGGAGTTGAGCCAAGAGCTTGTAAAAAGGACTTTACCATAATCCCAGAGAGCCTAGTTGAGTTGACTGGAGCTCACGGAGACGTAGCCCAAGAGTTTTGGGTGAACACCAAATTAATATTGTTGTTTTGTGTGTGTTTTATTGCTGCATTGCCTTTCCTGCTTTATTTACCGTTATATGTATTTATATATCAGTTTGATCACATTAAATTACAACATATAATCAGTTAAAAACAAATACCAACATACACTTATATTTTCAAGCATTTTTAATTCCACATTGGTTAATCAATAAGACTTGGGAATATTTAAAGCTTTGGAAGTGGGAGAGGTTCTTGTAAATTAGACAACCATTTTTAGATCAGGTGGTATCAAAGCCTGAGTTTGGTTAACCCCACCTTCAAAGAAGGTTATATCAGAATTCTTGATTTACAAAGCAAAGACTGCTTGTCTGAAAGGTGTTTGAACATCAAGAGGCTGATTGTATGCTTGTTTAGCAGACTGACTATTTTTTTTATTTTGCATAGGTAAAGGGAAAGCTACTGATAGCTCAGTTCAGGAAGGACAAATAAGAAGAAGGGCTGAAGGCATTCTTCTATCCCAAAGGACCTCAGGGTAGTCCTTAAAGCACAAAAGGTATGTTGCAAAAGGTTGCTGAAATAAGCTCTTCATTAATCTTGTTTGAAGTTCTTTGTTCATTGGCATAATGACAACTTTTACAAGTGTATCCTCGAATTCCTCTTACATCACAAGACTCTTTGATGAAGACATAAAGCAAGACTTGTTCATTATGATGGGCAAGGTGAGAGAAATTTATGAGGATGGATGGAAGAGCAGCATACTTAGAGAGCAGTTGAATTCCGTGGAGGAAGAGAAGCATATGCTTTCTAACAAATTGCAGGAAATGGAGAGGCAACTTCATATTGCAAATATGAACTTGAAAAGGATGAATGATTTGGAGTCACAACTCTTTGTTGCCAAAGAAGTCTTGGTCAAATATCAACTTGAAGAAGAGGTAAACCATTCTAGTTTGTTTTCAAATTCTTCTAAGAATTCTTATAATGGTTCTTTTGAAAAACATACTAGAGGCATAGGTTCCAAGCTAGTGTCCAAGATGGGCTATGAAGGAAAGGGCTTGGGTAAGCATGCCCAAGTTATTGTTGAACCAATAATGGTTGAGGAAATGCCTAAGTATTTGGGTCTTGATTATGGATAGGCTTATGGAGAGAGTTCCAAAGCTGCCATGAAGGCCATTGAAACAACTCCAAGAAGGGGTTGCATTGCAGAGTGTGAAGATTGTGTTCAGGAGGAATGCAATAGCTTGAAACATCATTTGCAAGATGCAGGTGTTCAGAAGCACACACTTGAACTAGAGAGTTGTGGAAACTCTAACATCCTTGAAGAGATTGATGGTGATCCAAAGGGAGTCACTTCTTCATTTGCTTCACCTCCTCATAAAGGCAATAAAGGTGAGAGAGGCAGGTATAAATCTGGTTCTAATCATATTCCTTTTGATTTTGCAAAGCTTGGTAAATTTCCACATAAGCATGGGAAAAGAGTTTCTTTTTACATTTGTGGTTTGGATAACCATCATGTTTCTAGATGTTGGAAGAGAATGGCCACATACAGGAAACTTTTGAAGGAAAATAAGCAAAGAGCCAAAGGGCCATTAGACAAGGCAAATCATGCTGTCAAGAGGATGCACATGTAGTGCACTTACTGCCATAAGCAAGGACATCTTGCTGTAAAATGTTGGATAATGAATCCAACAATGCTTCCACCAAAGTTGAAGAAAGTGGAAAGAGAAGATAGCAGATAAGTAAAGGAAGATTCCATGAATGATGTGCTTCAAAATGATTCACATGTTGATGTTGATGTGCAGACAAAGGAAAGACCTTTGAACTGGATTGGTAAGAAATGGTTAGAGTTCTTTTCCAATTAAGGATTGCATGTCTATTGATGCATCTATTTGCATTTCTTTGTTGATGAGATGCAAATTGCAGGGTTGTGCCAAAAAGGTGAATGGAAAAAGGTTGAGTAGGAGACTCACTTTGTTGCTGCAACATTATATGCCATTTCAGCTTCGAAAATACAGTGTGCTTAAGCGAAAGTTGAAGGATGAAATGCATACATGATCATGAGATGCATGAACACAGGGATGTTGATGTTTTCCTTGTATTTGAACATGTATGTGTAATTAACTTGAAGGGTTGATTGCTTTTATGTAAACATGCATGTAATATTGACTTGAGAAAAGTTGACTTAGTCTCCAAGATGGAGATAGTGATGAAATGTTTCATCTTTTGAAATGAGTCCTAATGGTCTTTTTCTACATGCTTGACTTGAAGGGTCATTTGTTTTAAAGGCATGTTTTGTGGGTTTGTTGTCTAGTCCATCATTTGTATGCAGATATAAGGCATGGAGGTGTTCACAAGATGTGAAATCTGTTTCTTTTAAGTAGGAGTTTAAGCCATCCAGTTATTTTCTATATTTCTGTTATTGTTGTTGACAACTTTTCAAATAGGTACAAATGAAAGTTTTGTGGAGCAGGTGTACTTCACATTTGTTAAGCCACCTTGGATCAATAATCAAGGTAGAGAAGCTCAAAATACCTTCTATAACCATTTTAGCAGTAGTTCTGCAGGAAGGCAAGGAGGAAGACATTTCTTCTTGGGAAGACCAGCTCATCCAGAAGGGAAGTGGTCAGAAACTTTGGTTAAAGGCACTATGCAATGCAAGTGTATGGAGGCTGAAAGAAGAGGGTTTTGTTACTCTCAGGTATTGTTCAGATCAGTATATCATTCTTTTGGAGACCAAAAGTTCTTTTAGTGGGAAGGTGTGATCCAAAATGGATTTTGGAGAGATTCCTAAGTCAAGGTGTTCCTCATAGAGGAAAAATGAAAGTCCAAGGAAGTTCCTGGAACTAGCCCCATTGCAGAGATCGTCTCATTCTGAATCTGCTGCAACTTGAATGGGCAAAAATGGGCTTAGTATGCAGAAGTTATCACTTAAACAAGATGCCCTTTGTTCCTTAGAAAAAGAGGCAAAATCTTTTAAAAATGGAAAAACAAACCCTTCAAAAGAAAAAGCGCATCAGACCATGGAAAAAGAACGAATTTAATTGAAAAGGGGAAGCACACCTGATTGTCGATCCAAGACAAATTGGACCGAAGGAAGGCACATGCGATATAACATAGGGACTGGGTCGTGCGATACTGTGATCGCCGAAATCAACGGATCGGCAACAACCGATAGCATAGGACATAAGGAAAGGACCGGGCTGAGCGATGTTGTAATCGCCGATATCATCGAATCGTAATCGGCTACAAGGCAAAGGTGGGACCCCAGGCCAAGCGATATCACAATAGCCGATATCGGCAATGACGGACCGCGTCGGCATTGGCCACACCATATGGCTTACCCCGGGTCCACGCGATATTGCGATGCGACGACCAATACAACAGAGTGGGGCTACATATGTATATGTGCGATGCGATAGCTGGACCTGATAAGATTATGGATGATATTTGATAATTTTTGAGCTCCCAAAAAAGGACTTTTCCTATGCATTTTTGCATTCTCGTTAAATAAACGAAATACAAAGGGAACGCGTTGATGAGATGAATCTGGACCCTAAGGGGTTCCTAAATGCAAATATATATTATTTCAAGTCCGCCATGAATCCATTTACGAGATTTTTCAATGTATTAATGTATTTTATAAATAGAAGGGGAAACCATGAAAGAAAGTAGCTGCGACTTGCGACAACGATTAAAAGGCGGACCTGATAGAAGTATGTGGACCCGATAGAAGTATAGGGTGGATCTATGGATATTTGAGGTCCGATGAATAGTTTTTTGGCATATTTTTCTTGTGTTTTAGCGTATTTCTCTGTGTAAACAGAGAATGCTATTCTTGGGGATTCCAAAGGCCTGAAGGTCCCTTCTGTTGTAGAATAGGTGGCCACCATCCCTGAAGGTGTTTGGCAATGATTGCTAACACTCAGAGGGGGATTTGAACGGACAAAGGTTGGGAGCCAAAGAGCCCGAGAAGAGGAAACGAATAGATAGCGCTAGTTGGCTTAAAAGCCATAAATGTCAGAGACAGAAGGGGGGTTGTTGGAGTTGTTGCTGAAATCAAGCATAAGAAAAAAGCAAAGCCAAAGCAGGAAGATAAGGCAATTGAGAGGAGAGAGAGCTCAATTGAACAACAAGAACGAAAAAAAGCAGTGCAGAAAACAAAAGCTGTAGCACAGAGCAGCCAAGGGAGTCACTTGGAGTTCAAGTGGAAAGCCAGAGAGCTATACATTGCAGAGAGCCAAAGAAGCTAGAGCTGAAGAGCCGGAGCCAAGAGCCAGAGCTAGAACCAAGAGCCAGAAATCCGAGAGCTTCAAGAGCCAGGGATAAAATGGTGTCTAAACTGATTGTTTCTGTGTAAGACAGTGGAGTTGAGCCAAGAGCCTGTAAAAAGGATTTTACCATAATTCTAGAGAGCCTAGTTGAGTTGACTAGAGCTCACAGAGACGTAGCCCAAGAGTTTTGGGTGAACTCCAAATTAATATTGTTGTTTTGTGTGTGTTTTATTGTTGCATTATCTCTGTTGCTTTATTTAATGTTATATGTATTTATATATCAGTTTGAGCACATTAAATTACAACATATAATCAGTTAAAAACAAATACCAACATACACCTATATTTTCAAGCATTTTTAATTCTGCATTGGTTAATCAATAAGACTTGGGAATATTTAAAGCTTTGGAAGTGGGAGAGGTTCTTGTAAGTTAGACAAGAAGCTCGAGTGCCCCATTTTCAAATCAGGTGGTATCAGAGCCTGAGTTGGGTTAACCGCACCTTCAAAGAAGGTTATATCAGAATGCTTGATTGACAAAGCAAAGACTACTTGTCTGAAAGGTGTTTGAATAGCAAGAGGCTGATTGTATGCTTGTTTAGCAGACTAACTATTTTCTGAGTTTGCAGAGGTAAAGGGAAAACTACTGATAGCTCAGTCTAGAAAGGACATATAGGAAGAAGGAATGAAGGCATTCTTTTATCCCAAAGGACCTCAAGGTAGTCATTAAAGTACAAAAGGTTTGTTGCAAAAGGTTGCTAAAATAAGCTTTTTATTAATCTTGTTTGAAGTTCTTTGTTCATTGGCATAATGACAACTTCTACAAGTGCATCCTTGAATTCCTCTTGCATCACGAGACTCTTTGATGAAGACATAAAGCAAGACTTGTTCTTTATGATGGGTAAGGTGAGAGAAATGTATGAGGATGGATGGAAGAGCAACATACTTAGAGAGTAGTTGAATTCTTTGTAGGAAGAGAAGCATATGCTTTCTAACAAATTGCAGGAAATGGAGAGGCAACTTCATAGTGCAAATATGAACCTGAAAAGGATCCATGAGTTGGAGTCACAACTTTGTTGCCAAAGAAGCCTTGGTCAAGTATCAACTTGAAGAAGTGGTAAACCGTTCCAGTTTTTCTTCAAATTCTTCTAAGAATGCTTATAATGGTTCTTTTGAAAAACATACTAGAGGCATAGGTTCCAAGCTAATGTCCAAGATGGGCTATGAAGGAAAGGGCTTGGGTAAGCATGCACAAGGTATTGTTGAACCAATAATGGTTGAGGAAAGGCCTAAGTATTTGGGTCTTGCCTATGGACAGTCTTATGGAGAGAGTTCCAAAGTTGCCATGAAGGCCATTGAAACAGCTCCAAGAAGGGGTTGCATTGCAAAGTGTGAAGATTGTGTTCAAGAGGAATGCAATAGCTTGAAACATCATTTACAGGATGCAGGTGTTCAGAAGCACACACTTGAACTAGAGAGTTATGGAAACTCTAACAACCTTAAAGAGATTCATGGTGTTCCAAAGGGAGTCACTTCTTCATTTACTTCACCTCCTCACAAAGGCAATAAAGGTGAAAGAGGCAGGTATAAATCTGGTTCTAATCATATTCCTTTAGATATTGCAAAGCATGGTAAATTTCCACATAATCATGGGAAAAGAATTGCATGTTCCTTTTGTTGTTTGGATAACCATCATGTTTCTAGATGTTGGAAGAGAATGGCCACATACAGGAAACTTTTGAAGGAAAGGAAGCAAAGAGCCAAAGGTCCATTGGACAAGGAAAATCATGTTGTCAAGAGGATGCACATGCAGTGCACTTACTGCCATAAGCAAGGACATCTTCCTGCAAAATGTTGGATAATGAATCCAATAATGCTTCCACCAAAGCTGAAGAAAGTGGAAAGAGAAGATGGCAGAAATGGAAAGGAAGATTCCATGAATGATGTGCTTTAGAATGATTCACATGTTGATGTTGATGTGCAGACAAAGGAAAGACCTTTGAACTGGATTGGCAAGAAATGGTTAGAGTTCTTTTCCAATTAAGGATTGCATGTTTATTGATGCATCTATTTGCATTTATTTGTTGATGAGATGCAAGTTGCAGGGTTCTACCAAGAAGGTGAATGGAAAAAGGTTGAGTAGGAGACTCACTTTGTTGTTGCAACATTATATGTCATTTCAGCTTCGAAAGTACATTGTGCCTAAGCGAACACTAACAGATGAAATGCATACATGAGCATGAGATGCATGAACACAGGGATGTTGATGTTTTCCTTATATTTGAACATGTATGTGTAATTAACTTGAAGGGTTGATTGCTTTGATGTAAACATGCATGTTGTTGGACACCTAATCCTCCATGGGTTAGTGTGGAAGCTGAATGGACAAAAGGAGTCCAAGAGACCTTGGGATTTGAAAGCCAACGGTCACATATTGTACTATAAATGTAAATCATTTGTTAATAAAAATTGTACTCTCATGATTTATCTTTCATATTTCTCTCGCTCCCCATGTGTGTTTAACATGGTATCAGAGCAGGCGTATTCCTACCCTGCATAATTAATTTGAGCCATTTGTTTTATGGCCTCTCTGTGCAATTTATTTCTTCCATAAACTTCATGAATAATTTCTCATGAATATTTATTCAGCTAAATTTTAGCTGCAACCTGTTAATACCGTTGTTGGTGTCTGCTCCTCCATATAATTAGCTGCTCCTAACACTGCATGTGCTACCTCCTAAGAATTTTCTACTTGAAATCTGTTGTTGACTGACATCTCTGACCCCTATCTGCCATATTCCTTTTATACGGACCTTCCTTTTGTCTGTTGTACCTGCGCTCTCATTCTCTGCCATATTCCTTACCTGCGCTCTCTGTCTGCCTGAAGGCGACTGTACGTTTGTTGTTCTGCCATATTCCATTTATGAGACCTGTGTCTGACATTACCTGCTTTCTGAATAATTGCTCATTTGAATAAGTGTGTAGCGGTTTTGGAAGGCCATACAGCTCCATTAAAGTGTATTAGTGCATGCATTGATGATTTGTTGAACTGCTACATGATGTACACGAGTAGCCTCAATGGCGAAATTCGAGTATGGTATATATTGCATGAAGGGGTGGATGAAATGGATGCATTAGATTGAGTGGCCTTCATTCTCTGGTTTTGTAAAGAGTCTCCCATTTTCTCCATTTTTCAATGAAAACATTGTTGTTACAGTTATTATTAATAAGATGTTACAGTTATATGTGTGGTTATGTTATTGTCCTGATATGCGTTGTTATGTTAATGGATCTAATATGGAGGATTTTACTTAAGTTTCCATGATTAGTTGTGGCTGAGGAAAATCTGTCTAAAACTTGCATTGTTGTTCCTTAAATTTGATGCAAGAATGGCATTGGAAGTGTTTTCACTGTTAAGGAGGAATTCCGTTAAGTAAAGTTTTTAAAGCATTGCTTATTTATACCCCACGGCAGAAAAACTTCACCCACAAGGCAGTAAAGAATTGGCTGGCCGACCATGGTGGCGTCCGGTTTTGGGAAACCACAAGCTTACTTACAGAAATGAGCTGAATCGTGCAAAGTTGGTAAAGGAGAATAGTGTGAAAGCTTTGTGAAAGAATTTACGCACACACTTGGCGTCGCCTGAGAGATGGATTGGGAACTAGTTTATAAATCAGTACGAAGTGGATCCTTGTGATTGACTACTCATGTGTTTGTAAATATTTTCACGGTTCCTCAAATTCCGATGAATTTTGTTTACATATTTTTGGGATCTTGCCTATTCAAGATGGAGTTGTGTCCTGTCATTCATTCAACAAATTCCTTATTCACCTCGAAAGGTTCTGCATGAGGTTGGTTCATTAGGTTCTAGTGACATGCTACTTATCCATAAACTTGATGAAGATGAACGTTCGGTGAAGAGAATTGAAGCCTTGGTTGAACATTCACAATCATCAGAGGCATATCCACGATATAGTTGAGCTGACATTATTGAATTGTTGTACATCCTATTTGTTGTCATTTGTAACAGTAGAATTAGATTTCATAAATCTCCTGTGAAAGATATTAACACTGCGTTTGAATATTTCAGACAACATGATATGCGTGATATATTTCCATAATTTGTAACACTCATTCTTCGACGGGCCCATGAGACTCTCAGGCGTTCCATAATTTTCATCATATTCATACCTAGATCTAGATTCTTCGATCATGGAAAGAATGCCCTTGTCTATAAGAAGAGGCAACTGCTAGTTTCTCTTCTTGTAACTTTACTTGTGGTGATCATCGGTGATATCGAGAGAGAAGCAACAGAAATTTATTGCCCTTTGGCTATAGCGAATGTGAAGGCAATGGCGGTATTACTGATGGCACTATGTAGCTCATTCATGTTACAGACTACTTATTGTATTTGGTTGCAACTCCTCAAGCATATGGGCCTCTGAAGTGTTTTCAGGATCATTTCCAACTTCTTTTGTAGTTTCATCAATTGTTTCCGACTTTTCAGCATACACGGCTACATGTTCAGATTTAGTTTCAACTGAAGTGACTACAGTTTCAATAATTTGATTTTGTACGTAAGAGGAGCAAGATGTATTGATGACTGTTGTTTCCACATTTATATTTTGTACGTTAGTGGGGTGCAATGTATTGACTGCAGTGCCAACATTTTGATTTTATTCCTTGAAAAGGAAGGATGTATTTTCAGTATTTTGATTTTGTACAGTGGAGGAGCATGATGTATTAGTGGGTGTTGTTACAATATTTTCATGTCGTACCTTTGACAGGAAAGACAATAATTGCGAAAATGCCATAATTTGTTCACATATATCTTTGATATTTCTTGTGAATTTGGATTGAGATAGCTTTGAAGATAAATTATTCTGCCTAATGGAGTATTAAAGTATATAGAAGTTGTCATCTTATTCCAAAAGTTGTATGATTTTACCATTCAGCCAAAACTTGGTGCAAATCGAAAGAGGAGCCACTTCTAATATCTTTGAAAAAAAAGGTTAAAATAAGTGTATTTAACAGAGTTTGATTTGCTGATAAAATGGGAAGAATTTATGGAGTATTAGAGTTATTGAACACACTAATACATTCTAGTGCCGAAAACATAGTCAACATCAACAAAGACACTCTCTGTGACATTCAGAGCTGCCTTCGTAATGCACAGGAAAAGATCGATTTTTTGCAGCTTGAATCACAGCTACAGAAAGAAGAGCTACATCAAAATAGACATCATTCTGAACCTGTTTTTGTTCAGAACATTGAGACAACCACCCATCAGTAGCAAGTCAATAATGTTAGCGTTCATTCAAATAAAGCAGCAATTGTACATGTAGATGCAGAAACTCAGTCTGCACTTCCCAAGCCCATCATCAGACCTTGGGAACAACTTGTCCACAACAATTACAGAACTGGTCTTGGATATGACAAGGACTTGTCCTTTCATATTCCAGACTACTCCAAGCCCATTCAGTTTCAGAGTGTTGGATTCATTCATGACAGTTCACCTGCTCCTCATGACAGTTCACCTCTAGTTGTTCCAGACTTTGCCTCTCTTCCACAGCAACAACAACAACAACACCAATAGATTGTAAAATGCCAACACTGTGACCGAGTTGGCCATCTAAAAGATCATTTTTTTGATCTTAATCCATGTAAGAACTGTCATAAAACTATCCATTCGTCACACAGATGCTTCAGAAACAAATGTCATGCAAGAACAAAGATTCATCTTGGATGGATCGCTTCTTGGCAATGGGCATCAACAGCCAAGAAGATATTCCAAACACATGTCAAAACTTGTTCCAGAGTATTGAACAATGTTGCAGTTGAGTTTTTTCCATCATCTCACCTTGTATCTGACAGGGGGGGAAATGATGGTCATCTACAAGCTTCAAATCCACATCAAGCAAGCCTGAGCCACAACCTACCATACCAGATTCAGAGTTGTAGCCAGAGACAAAGATGCCCCTGAGCATGCCATCAGTTGGTAATCTAGGACACTTCCTCTAGCAAAAGACTTCAGCTTCTTGCCAGTTTCGGAAGAATTCCAGGAACAAAATTGAGAACACTTCCTCTAGCAGAAGACTCCAGCTTCTTGCCAGTTTTGGAAGAGTTCCAGGAATTGCATTAAGCATTCCAGAGTTGTTGGTCATCCTTAAACCATCACAGGTTGAGACTTCCCTTTTCATGTTGAAGTTCTCCCTTTTATGCAGGGTGAGACCTCCCTTTATTGGTTGAAGGTTTCCCTCTTCAAAACAATAGGAGCACTTCCTCTAGCAGAAGACTTCAACTTCTTGCTAGTTTTGGAAAAGTTCTCGGAACTGCAGTAAGCGTTCCAGTGTTGGTGGTCATCCTAAAACCACCACCCTTTATACCAACATTTCAGAGAGCACATTAAGCCTAGTGCTGCCATGCATTTTTGCACATTTTGTATTGCAACTCTCTTCTTGGACTCATACATAACCCTTCAGATTAAGGGGGGGAATGTTGGACACCTAATCCTCAATGGGTTAGTGTGGAAGCCGAATAGACAAAAGGAGTCCAAGAGACCTTGGGATGTGAAACCCAATGGTCACATATTGTACTATAAATGTAAATCATTTGTTAATAAAAATTGTACTCTCATGATTTATATTTCATATTTCTCTCACTCCCCATGTGTGTTTAACACATGTAATATTGACTTGAGAAAAGTTGACTTAGTCTCCAAGATGGAGATAGCGATGAAATGTTTCATCTTTTGAAATGAGTCCTAATGGTAATTTTCTACATACTTGACTTGAAGGGTCATTTTTTTTAAAGACATGTTTTGTGGGCTTGTTGTCTAGTCCATAATTTGTATGCAGATGTAAGACATGGAGGTGTTCACAAGATGTGAAATATGTTTCTGTTAAGCAGGAGTTTAAGCCATCCAATTGTTTTATGTATTTATGTTGTTGTTAACAGTTATTGTTGACAACTTTTCAAACAGGTACAAATGAAAGTTTTGTGGAGCAAGTGTACTTCACATTTGTTGAGCCACCTTGGATCAATGATAAAGGCAGAGAAGCTCAAGCTACCTTATATAACCATTTCAGCAGGAGTTCTACAGGAAGGCAAGAAGGAAAACAATTATTCCCGGGAAGACCGACCCATCTAGAAGGGAAGTGGTCAGAAACTTTGGTTAAAGGCACTATGCAATGAAAGTGTATGGAGACTGAAAGAAGAGGGTGTTGTTACTCTCAGGTACTGTTCAGATCAGTATATCAGTGTTTTGGAGACCAAAAGTTCTTTTAGTGGGAAGGCGTGATCCAAAATGGATTTTGGATAGATTCCTAAGTCAAGTTGTTCCTCACAGAGGAAAAATGAAAGTCCAAGGAAGTTCTTTTAACTAGCCCCATTGTAGAGATCATCTCATTCTGAATATGTTGCAACTTGAATGGGCAAAAATGGACTTAGGATGCATAAATTATCACTTAAACAAGATGCCCTTTGTTCCTTAGAAAAAGAGGAAAAATCCTTTAAAAATGGAAAAAAAAACCCTTCAAAAGGAAAATCATATCGTACCAAGTCAAAAGAGTGGATATAACTGAAGGCACATGCGATATAACATAACATGCGATATCAAGTCGGAAGAAGGCACATGCGATATCAGGTCGGAGGAAGGCACATTCGATATAACATAAGGACCAGGCCGTGCGATACTATGATCGCCGAAATTGGCGGATCAGTAACCACCGATAGCATAGGACATAAGGAAAGGACCGGGCCGAGAGATTTTGCGATTGCCGATATCGGTGGATCACAATAGACAATGCCACGAGGCAAAGGCGGGACCCCAGGCCAAGAGATATTGCGATCCTCGATATCAAGAACGGCGGATCATGTCGGCATCGGCCACGCCATATGGCTTACCCCGGGTCCATGTGATATTGCAATGTGATGATTAATACAATGGAGTGGGGCTACATATGTATGTGTGCGATGCCATAGCCAAACCCGATAAGGTTATGGATGATATTTGATAATTTTTGAGTTCCCGAAAAAGGACTTTTCCTATGTATTTTTGCATTCTCGTTAAATAAACGAAATACAAAGGGAACACACTGATGCGATGAATCCAGACCCGAAGGGCTTCCTAAATCCAAATATATATAATTTCAAGTCTACCATGAAGCCATTTACATGATTTTTCAAAGTTTTAATGTATTTTATAAATACAAGGGGAAACCATGAAACAGGGCAGTTGCGACTTGCAACAGCAATTAAAAGGTGGATCCGACAAAAGTATAGGGAGGATCTATGGATATTTGAGGTCCGATGAACATTGTTTTGGCAGATTTTTCCTGTGTTTTAGCATATTTCTGAATGTAAATAGAAAACGCTATTCTTAGGGATTCCAAAGGCCCGAGGGTCCCTTCCATTGCAGAACAGGTGGCCACCATCCCTAAAGGCGTTTGGCAATGATTACTAATGCTCAGTGGGAGATTCGAAAGGACGAAGGTCGGGAGCTAGAGAACCCGAGAAGAGGAAATGAACAGACAGTGCCAGATGGATTAAAAGCCATGAATTTCAGAGACAAAAAGGGGTTTGTTGGAGTTGTTGCTGAAACCGGGCATAAGCAAAAAGTGAAGCAAAAGCAGGAAGCTAAGGCAATTGAGAGCAGAGAGAGCTCAATTGAGCAGCAAGAACGAAAACAAGCAGCGCAGAAAGAAAAATCTAAAGTGCAGAGCAGCCAAGGGAGTCACTTGGAGTTCAAGTGGAAAGCCAAAGAAGCCACAGCCGAAGAGAAAGAGCCAAGAGCCTGAGCAAGAGCCGAGAGCCAAAAAGCCGAGAGCTTCAAGAGCCAGGGATAAAATGGTGTCTAAACCCATTGTTTCTGTGTAAGACAGTGGAGTTGAGCCAAGAGCTTGTAAAAAGGACTTTACCATAATCCCAGAGAGCCTAGTTGAGTTGACTAGAGCTGACGAAGATGTAGCCCAGGAGTTTTGGGTGAACTCCAAATTAATATTATTGTTTTATGTGTGTTTTATTACTGCATTGTCTCTGCTGCTTTATTTACTGTTATAAATATTTATATATCAGTTTGAGCACATTAAATTACAACATATAATCAATTAAAAACAATACCAGCATATACCTATATTTTCAAGCAGTTTTAATTTCGCATTGGTTAATCAATAAGACTTGGGAATATTTAAAGCTTTGGAAGTGTCAGAGGTTCTTGTAAGTTAAACAAGAAGCCTAAGTACCCCATTTTCAGATCAATGTATAATAACACAACGCTGAAAACTTGGTCTTTTCCTTTATTTAATGAAATAATGTTCATTAATTCCCTTTTTGAAATTTACACTTGTCATTTTTTTATTCATGTTTTGCATAGTCAGGTGTCAATGAATTTATTTTTTCCAACTACCAAAGGCAATAGGGTATGAATCTTTCATGATGTAATACCATAAGCAATATCAAGACTTTGAAAATTACTTTGCAAAAAAACCTAAAACCTTGACACCAATTGAAACTTTACACATGAATATGAGGTAGTAAGTGGTATTCAGAATTTTTAATTAGTTATTATCCCTCCAACCCAAACTCCCCACATATTGCACAATCATTAAGAAATGGAAATTTTACACCGTTTGATTGAAGTGTTTTTTCGTAAAGTAAATAATTTATATTCCTTCAGATGAAAAATACACATGAGTGGCTTTAGAAGTTTGTTTTGGTTTGCCACTAGGGAAAATAGACTAGATATAGAACTTCATCTATTTTTGCATCTGAAAAGCAACAAATCTAAGTAAATTCATGATAATAAAAAAATAGTTTTGATTGTTGGGCCTTGGGGCCATTTCTAAACACAAAACTATTCAACTAGAGCATAAAGAAGAAAAAAAATTAGAAGTCTACAAGATGATTAGGTAGACCTCTTAGAATCTATGGCTTCACTTAGAATGGGCTCCTTGTTGCTTGGAGAGTAACCAAGATTGGGGGGGTGCCTAATTGCTTCTCTGTCATTCCATTGTTATCATGTTCTTCTACTTCTGATTCAGGGTCAGGTGCATGTCTTCCTTTATCTCATTTATGTCAACATAAAATATACCATGAAGAAATTTTAGGTGCCAATAAATATCCAAAGTCAACATGTACTAGTTTTAGCAACCTCTAATTTACACCACATCTAGAACCCAGTGTGCCACCTCTACTAGAACTTTAGTATCTATGCGAGTGCATATTTCATCTATTGATTTGCTTTTTTCTTGAATGATTTCCTTCTCAGCTAGCTAAGGTATAAGACACCAATATCTAGTTGTCAAATTCTCAACTCACACATGTGCTTTGGAACGAACCCATTCTTGGTCATATGCAACACCTCATTGTACCTGTTCTTGCTAACAATGTATGTTTCTTGACAGTTGGGAAAACGGTTCAAAAATGTTGGCATGAGCCACCTAGAGCTATTGTTAACATGTGTCATTTTCCTTAACAAGTAGACAATTTTGGCATTGATGAATACTTTAGCTACTGAAGTGCCTGAGAAGATTGTGCCCAAAGAGTTAGGATCTACTTCCTTGAGGTATCAGAGCCCCCAATCTAGGAATACATTCCAAGATATAGAGATGCTAATGGGGAAAATGATTCTTTAATAGGAATAGACTTCGCAACCCCTTTGAGGAAACATAATTTCAAACTAATAATATTTTTGAGCTACTTATCCACAAGCTGGGCTCAATTGCATGTTGAGGCCTTCCGAAGTGATTTTATTTTGGAGATGACTTTCCATGGAGGGAAAAGAGCATATGGGAAAATTTCCACTTCAAAGTGTTCGCATTCTCACGTAATCAGTCTAGAGAAACTTGTCCAACTAGATGTAACTTTGCAAAATCATTGTTTAGGTTGAAGGAAACGACTGGGTTTAGATAGCTTTTCACTTAAATTCCCCATGAGAGGGTATTAAAGTTTCTTGGTGTTGATTTGTGTAGCTTTGGAGGTACTCCAAGCCCCAGGGTTTAGGATTTGGAGGGGAAAGCATGACAAGGGTCACTTGTGGGCTTGGAACCCAAGGATGGGGTTTTGCACCCAATCATGTTTGGGGAAGTTTTGGAAGCACATTTCTACATGTGATGGAATGAGATGATAGAGGGCAGAAAGGAGAATCTGATGCCTCAATAATCATCAAATTTTGATTTGTAACAGTGGAGAAATGAATTTTTGAAGTTGACAAATAATTATTTGTATTCAAGCCATGTAGGCTTGAAGTAAAATTGTCCAATAGATGTGTCTCTTCATGAATTCGTGGAGCCCCTTTATTAGTGTATAAATAAAGGGTGAATTGAAGTCATTAAGGAATCTGTTGTGCAACATACAACAAGAAAGGGAGCTCGATAAAGGGAGAGATAATTCTATGTTTTAGCCTCAGCAAAGAGGATAGAATAGTGTGGGCTTTGAAGACTGTTTAAGGGTCATTTCAGAAGAGTCGAGTTACTGGTCGAAGGGTCGAGGGCCTATTCTTGAAGGTCGAGGCTATGGAGAATTGTTTCAGGGCTGTTTGGGGTATGTTTGGGGTGGAGGACTCTTGGGAGAGGTAGTCGTAGCCTCAAGGAGTTGTTGTGGGTAGGCCGCGGGCCCTACCAACTAATTAAGGAGTAGCGTACGGTCATTTAAGGGTTCTTCATGCCCAGAACAACAACAAACAAGGAGGAGACCTCTCCAAGGGTGATTCATAGATTTAAGAAGAAATTTTGGGCTGAGATTAAAGAGTGTTAAGGATTATGGTTCATGCCTTAACAAGTTCAGAATTGCAGCGTTGGAGTATACCCTAAAACAGTGAGCTAGAGTATGCATTTTGGGTGCATCTTGTGTGTGTTGGGTCATAGTTTGTGACCGGTATTGGATCAATTTATCTTGCATCATGTAGGTGCCATTTGGAGGAATTTTCGTGGAGGTAAAGAGTCCATCCTAAGAGCAGAATCTACAATGAATTATTGGGCATCATTGGTTTGGTGGAGGTGTTATAGACATTTTTGGGCACTTCAACCCCAATCATAAATGTCCATAAACTGAGGGCTCCTAAGTCCCTAAAACTATTGCTTCATTGCCTAAAGGAACAAGGTCAGCTGATTACATCATCTCCCAGAAGTTCTCCACTAAAAATTGCTCATAAATGGTCAAAGCTGGACCATACTAAAAACCCAGTGCAGAGGGTGCGATGCATATCACCTTCCCAATGTAAAGGGTGTGATGCATATTGAATGGCCCCTCTGTGGGGTGCGATGGTCGGGAATGGACAAATGGAAGGGACAAATTGCGAGGTGGAAGATAATGGAATCTTCCAGAAGCTTCCCCTCTGACACTTGCCTCTCTGTTTTCGATCAAGGATGAGTAAGAGATCATCATTCTCCAAGTGGAATCAGTAACTATCAGAGAGAGTACACTAATCAAGACCCCCAGAAGATGAATCACCTCCCTACAATCATCTATATATGGATCCCTCATCATAGAGATCCGAAGGCTGGAATCTTGTATCTTGTAGAGAAGTGCTATTGGTTTTCTGGTGTAACTTCATAGTGTTAGGTGGTCTAAGCTTTACTTGAGGTGAAGAAGGGCTTTCTTGTTGGAGGATGATGCTAGGTCAGAACATATGGTTGTAATCCTCTTGCTACTTTTGATCTTAATAAAGCTATTCAAGTTTTCCTCCATATTCTTGTATGTTTTCTTATATATGCATTTGTATGGTTAACACATATATGATCCTGTGTTATTTATGAATATAGATCTTTGTTCTTCGATAGTAGTATGTTGTTGTGATTCCACAGGTGCTCTTTGAAGCTGGGAAGATGAAGAAGAAACAACAAAGCTCTATCAGGAAGGAGAGGAATCAAACAAGGAAATCAAGCGCAAGACTAAGGTTGGTCTCCTTTGTTCCACTCTTATCTATTTTCATAAAGGAAAACGAAAGTAGACTTTACTTGTTTGTTTCTAAGATAGCTACCAGTTTTAGTGGGAATAGCAGCATCTAAGTGGACATTATTCCAGTAAACAAAATGGTGACTCCGCTGGGAACGACTAGATTGTTTGTTAGCCTATCTTTGTTTCTTTTATAAACTTACAGACGGAGCCTGAAGCCAAGCCAACTAGCCTTCGAACTGCATTGTTTATATACAAATGCAAAGTAGATCAATGCTGCTTCAGTCTATCTCCAGGTTTTGTTTATGAATTAAACAATCAATCTGCAAAACAGTCTAATTGCCCTAAGTGGTGGCTCTAGTAACTCCTTAGATCAACCCCTGTGATTTACATATACTGAACATCACTTACTCAGCCTAAATCCCTTAACTGAATTGAAAATTATGAGTAAAAACTCATTTAAAGTCTCGCACTGGTACCATCACACCCTACCTTCAAGGTAGTGTGTATGCATCGTACTTCCTGAGTGCAGTAGGTGCGCTGCATACTGAATTCACTGTGTGACAGGTGCGATGGTTAGGGAAGGTTAACTTTACCTTCAAACTTTGGTTTTTCCCCACTATTTTCAGTCCTATTCAGGAGTTTTGTTGTCTGTGGTCAGTGTGTCTCTGTGAAAACCCCCTTCTCTTACATTATTCAACCTCCATAGTGCAAAGAATTGTAAGTGTTTTTATGTATTGTGCACCATTTTCAGTTCTATTTTGTAAAGAAGTAGCATAGTTGAACTGTCGTTTCTAAATCTGAAAGTGTCGTAGCTGTCGTTTTCAATCATAAAAGACAATCCCATTGTTCTTGATAGTCGATTATATAGTGACTATTGCATATGATTTGAATTAATAGTTTTTAAAGTGTCGGAAAGCAATTTTCATTTTGAAATCGCAAAGTGTCTCTCTTACCTTCACTTCATTTTGAAAAGAAATTTGTTGAGTATTATCGCTTTGAAAGTAATTCAGATTTTCACTTTGCTTCCTTATCGTCATTCATACATTAAGAAGGCTGAAAACAAACACATGCATGTGCATTTGCATTTAGACTGCTTGGTTTGATTTAGGACAGTGCATTTAGCGTGTGCTCTATGCTCTTTGTTGAAAGATTCTAAACTTTCTTTCCTTAGTAGCTAGGATTTTCATTGCCAAAAGAAGTTAAACATTTGTTTATCATCTTAGACTAAATTTTAGGAATTGTATACACATCACGCAGTGAACCTGAAAGGCAAATTTTTAAGCAAGATCAACTTAAAATAAATTTAATGAATCTAACAACGCTTTGGAACCTAACACACAACATCTAGATTTCTAGGCTAGAGACGTATTCCAGCGTCGTAAAACCTGGTAACTGTTGTTTTCATTGTTGGTTGGGTGATTCCTCCACTCTGAGACGGCAAGTGCCAGTACGGACTTGTGCTCACACGTACCGTCGAGTATATTTTGGGAGACCACAATAGGCTGCATCCTTTATCCTTAGGAAGCCATGTCTGTTGCCCTATTGATCACAATGCACTGAACACAGCATTTGGGAAGATTGACTGTCGTACCGTAAAAAGTATTCTGTAGTTTTGTGATTGCTTTGGTAATCCCCTCTGCCTAGATTTCCAAAGTAGTTTATATTGCTCCTTTTCAGACTTAAAAGAAAAGGTCCTCTGAGCACTTGTCACTTCAGGCTCATTAAAAATCGAAGGCGACTAGAGTCATCTTTTGTTTTTTCTCGACTCTTAAAAATTGAAAAAACAAGTTGTGTCAAAGCGTCTAAAATTCATTTAATTTGAAAAAACATTTTTCCCTTTTATTTTGAGTTGATCAAGTAATCCGCAATCGTGGAAGAAAGTCAATCAAAACCCCATTGTTCCAGTCCCCTAGGTTGGTTGGAGCCAGTACTCTGACATCCTCAGAGACTCTGGTTACTCCGAACATTTTTGGTATCCCTGCCTCTATAGGAGAAATTCCGCAGCAACAAAAGGACATTACAATTGATCCTAGTGAGACGGTAAACACTTCTATTCCTTAACCAACTCCATCTACAGCTGATTTGGAAGGTGTTACTCCCCAACTATCTGTTGCTACAAAACTTATATCTTCTTCGGGACCAGAAATATTTTACGGACCTGACGGTCTGCCTCTTCCTCCTGGATTGATTGCCATAGAAGAGATTGTGGAAGATCCTCCATCTAACACTCCAATGCAACTTGGAGATGGTATCCCCTGTATCCTTTTTCATCAGAAGATATTCACCCACCATCAGAAGTTCCTAAAGAATCGCTAAGGAATCTTTTGGATAGGCTTAATATATCTAAACAACCGTCGACATCAAGGTGTAGAAATTTTGAATAATTTAACACATATTCAACAGAGATTATCCTGATCATGTACTATTGCGGAAAACATACACAATACATAAGCTCCTCTACATTGATCATCAATATAGCAGCATCAATAACAATAAAACATCAAGAGCATTCACACATTAACACAGTATGTATCCCGGGGAAAGCATCTCGCTAAAAACCCCAACTATCTGTATATTAATGATTGAGTCATGTAACATTACACAGCATAATACTTCTCACAAGTATCTCCACCTCTTTTACACACAATACAGCTCAGATCTGATCTCCAAATCTCTTCCACTGCTTGCCTGCCTCCACTGCTCAATACCTGCTCAAGAACTGATGAGAATG
>APFE030865131.1:0-11394 GCA_000404065.3 Pinus taeda | reverse complement strand
TAATTTCAATTTATATGGTTTATCTGATAGAATGGTTCTAAAATCACTATTTATATAGTTTATCTGAACAGATGGTTACTAGAAACTCAATCAAGATTCAAGACAAGCACGTCCAAGCCAAGTACCAAACTCTCAAAGGGTTCACTATGTTTATATCTGATACTATAATTATAGAATTTATTAACTAAAGTTGATAGGAGCTATGATAGGTGTCAATCTTAAATAACAAAATACAGATCAAAAGCACCAAATACAAATTCAAGTTATTAAATAAAGTCTTTAGTATGAGGCTTTTGCAGTTGGACATTTTGTTCATGATTTTTTAAAATTGTTGTATAAAACATTTTTGAACATTTTGAACCGCAGGTTTTGAATAAATTCATTATTAATTACCAAAAATATGGAACTTAATAATTAATTTTTTAAAGTAAAAATTAAGAATAAAACCTTTTCAAAAAAATCAAATCTCTCTAAATCTTTAAAAAAACACAAAATATTATGCCTTGTCTAATTGTTCTACTTTTTTTTTGGTTTTTCTCGAGAATATTTTCTAGTCAATTTTGTTCAAAATCTGGCAGGAATTTGTTGAAATTGTAGGTTTGATATCTGTAGGTTGCACAATTGGAGTGCTCTAGGGATTTTTCAAGGTGCTAAATCTATTAATATAATCTAAACAACTAAAAGTTACAACCTCATTGATTTTTTTTTTTTTACTAACAGTGAGAAAAAATATCATAACTCTGTGGTCAAACCAACAACGACGACAATGATCATTGAATGCTATCTACTAATGTAGGCTGACTCATCACCATTATTGAAGGAAAGCCACACCACCTGGAATTACCTGCTGGTGGTATGTAAAGAGGTAGACTTTCACACCTCCCAGATGCCTATGTGTCTTGGACTGTTACCCTGTTTCCTTATGTCTGAAGAAGATGGACTCTTAACCAAGTAGAAACAATTTTAAGGCATACTCTAGGCTGAACTCCATGTGCATCAGTTACTTACTCATCATTGTTATTCTACGTTTTTGTGTTTTTTTTTCTTGCTTGAATCTGACAATACAATTATCAGTTAGGGCAATACAACTAACTGATAATTGTATTCCCAGATTCCAGACAAAAAAACAGAAAAAACGTAGAATAATTAAACTGTACCCAAAATATTATTATCTTACTTACAAAGTAACTGACGCACATGAGTGCCGAGGATGTGGTCCAAAGGTTATGTGGGGAGGTTGAGTCTCCACATGGGTTGTGGTCCAATCCCGGGCAAGACTATGTATGCTTGAGAGTGGTTCCATGCACGACAAGACTATATATGCCTGAGAACTGCTCCATGCACCATTTCTTCAAGTAAAAAAAATGTAACTCATGGAGTTTAAAACATAATACTGCATAATAATGAAGATAAACCCCGTCCAATTGAAAAAGTCTTCTGGCATGAAAAAGTGTAAGAATCGAATCTCTTTATCCCCGTTAAAATGGAGTTCACCTCCAGGTTTCATTACTGTTAGTCCATGGCCACAAGGAACCATGCATATGCAAGATAAAAACTTCACTTATCTATTTTTTGGTTAGAGGCATCTAACTCTAATTAATTGGGGTATTTTATGTAATCACTGAAGAGTTTCAGTGGACATGCACTATATAGAATATGTGTGTATGTATTTTTTCCTTCAATTTTACCAATTGCCTCACATAAAAAATTGACGGTACAAACCATATTTTGATAAATGCCAAAGTCAAGCTGCACGAAAACTATTTTACAAAACGCTTGAATGACGAATAACCCTGCGAACGTACCTTATCTATTTGGATGACTTTAAGGATACCTACAATCTGAAGCCAAGATGGTTTCAGAGGATGAACTTTGAAGTCTAAATTCTTAGGTAGCCGGGCTTCGATGGTAGATTTTTTTTTTGTTGGGGTCAGTTCTACATGGGTGAGGCTACATTATGCTCTATTGAAGATCCCTAGTAAATTCTTTGTTATTCTGATAAATGGAGTGATATTTCTTGAACAAAATCTTGAACTAGGGTCAACTGGGAAGTTATTCCCATCAACAATGGTTTCCAGATGTTTCATGATAACCACACTATCTTTCCTCGCACATCCGGTTTTTCTGGCAGGCTTTCGCTCTGCATCTCGCAGCTCTAATGTTAACAATGCAGATTTGCAGTCTCGCCATTTTCAAATTGGGATTCCAGACCCAGATCGTTCAAATTGAAATGTGAGCAACAGAAATAGCAATTCGAGCATTTCTTAGTTGGCGAAATACTGATGGACGTCACTGCAAATGGGGCAATTTGAATGTTGTGTATCAAGCTTTCTTCAGATTGTGGGATAATGGACACTACATCCACCCCTCTTTCGATGGCCTTTCTGGTAAGGTTCGTAGTACTCAAATGTCAACGAAGGGTATCTGCAATTCACCATCTTCAAACTGTGACTAAAGGGGTTCATGAAAAATCCCAACGGATGTAGATCATTCGAATTATGATCTAAATAACGAAAGTTGTACTCGGACTACTTACTGGTTTGTTGGATAATTGACTCAGAGCCCTGACCCTTGTAGGTTAACGGGAGGACATAACGTGTAGGCATCGAACATGGGGTGAGAGATGGACAAGCGTATCAATTTTGGTGAAGGATAGAGCATCTCATGTAAATCCTAATTGGGCATCAACAAAAGAATTTGGTTGATACAAAGAGGCCACTCCAAAGAACAATGAGGACATTGAGGGTTGTTTTCATTAATGAGATTTGGGATTAGAAGGCACTATTTGTGATAAGTTAGAAAAAGGGGAAAGTAAGAAAAAATAATAAATATTTAATAGGAAATTACAAGCATATCAATTTTCGTGAAGGATAGAGCATCTCATGTAAATCTTAATTAGGCAGTAACAAAAGACTTTGGTTGATACAAAGAGGCCACTCCAAAGAACAATGAGGACATTGAGGGTTGTTTTCATTAATGAGATTTTGCGATTAGAAGGCGCTATTTGTGATAAGTTAGAAAAAGGGGAAAGTAAGAAAAAATAATAAATATTTAATGGGAAATTAGGGAGAACTTCAAGTGTGATAGTGGAGGGCAAGTGTAACATAAAAGTTATGGTAAGATAGAGAAAGTATATGACATAACAAGGTGAGAAGGGGGTTGCAAAATTTAAGGATGGTAGCAATTTGATGGAATTAACGATAAGTACAATATGGTTGGCTCTTAGTAATGGTGATTATTGACACAAAGAAAGGGTTAATGCTGATAATTTGGTATATATTTGTGACAAGGAAACAAAAAATAGTTCAAGCCGCTTATGGATTTACTTGAGAATGTATTGGACAATATGTTTGTTATGAGCACAAAGTATCGCATACTTTGCATATATTGCATTAACATTTTGATGAGCTAAAGAGAAGGGTTATTATGAACCTTGCGACTAACATCACATCATGGAGATAGAAGTAGTAAGGAAGGTTCTCAACATTCCACAAGGAGAAGAGGTATGGAGCAACAAAGGATTAGAGATAAAATAAGAAATAGTCTCACCTATCTTAGCACCATACTTGATGCATGGATGAAAATGTGACAAATCAAACATATGTACTTGATGGAGACATGGAAAGATGAAATTAACACACCCTTAATTGGAGGACAATGAGGGTATTCGGAAAATTCTTTGAGATGGGGGACAACAACAACTAGTTGGTCCTGCAATTTTATTTCATCACATGGATTCAAATTGATGAGAAACATATTGAGTGGGTAAGAACAATTGAGGCCCAATGACACAAATAACTCAATTGAATAGATATGTACAACTAAGACGACTTTTTAATGTAGTCCTATATATTTTGGATTATTGCTACTAATTTCCTATTCAATATGTCGGTTAGAAAGACCATGAAAGAAGGAATCTCCAAACCTTTTTACTACCATTGAATGTGAGGACAACACCTGCAGAGGTACTCAACAAAATTTAGGGATGATATCCTCAACTATAGTGGAAAGATAAAGGGTGGGGACAAGGGCAAGTTGTCTTTTTTTGAGACACTGGGATGCCCTTGTGTAGATAAAATGAGGCTTTAGTTTGAGCATACCATATAATGCTATATTTGTGTGGGGGTAATTGTACCACTTGACATCACTTCTTTCAAACTTTGTAAGAACAAAGGTTTACAAAGGAGATTGTAATACAAGTCTTGAAGATCCAATATCTCTTCAAATGAAAGAAAAAGAAGAAAGTATCATAAAAATCGTCACTCATACTTTGTGGCAAAGTATACAAGAAGAGCATATTGGAGACATTATCTAGTGAGACATATCATCTAGATCTGGACTTCATCATCATAACACTAGATTGATATGACCCATTAAAAAATATCATACAATTTTATGATGAAAAAGGGTTCACATAGAGGATTTTTTTTTTATTTTTTTTTTTTAATTCACCGGAAAAATCATAATCTTTCATTATATTGTGAAAAATTACATATAGTAAATGTTGTTCCGCATATGCGGATTTCCTCCATGGCTATAGTATCTATAAACCATTCCTGTACATGTCTGTGTCAAAAAACAAAAAATCATCACGCAGGATGATGTTGTATCAAAATGTCAAAAAATCATCACGCAGGATGATGTTGTGATTGGTATTCTATATAAAAACATAATTGCACCTTGCAGGATGCTGTTGCATAAATAAAAACTAGATTATCTACACCATCATATATACTTGTCAGTTCATCAAAAAATCAGTGGTCATCCACCCAAGGGTAGATTTGGTCTATATAAGGCATGTGGTAGTACTGGTACTGAGAGATGCCCCTCTGTTCGTGGATTATCCACTGTCCTCCTGGTAGGTGTGTGGCTTCCTTGGATAATCCGTCGGCACTGTGATTATGCTCCCTGTAGATATGACGAACAATGATGTTATTAAATTGTGATTTGAGGTGCATAACTTCATCTAGAATATTTAAGAGTGTGTGTGTGTAACATCTAGATTTCAGATTGATCCAATTTATGATAATATTTGAGTCCCCATATATCTGTAAGTCTCTGCATTCATGATTTAAAGCAAAATGCATAAGATTACGAAGAGTTATGAGCTCAACAAAATTGTTCGTTCCTACGCCTAAGCCCATCTTGACTTTGTAATGATGTTGATCAGATAGATATAGTATAAAGCCCCCCCCACATCCATGTTGTTGAGCAGCTCCATTGAAAAAAGCCCATGGTATGGAGTGATCTATGGGGTTGGGGGCAGATGGTCTGCGAGAGCGAGGAGGAGTATATTCAGGCAATTCGAGATATGCTGCACGATTTTGGCAATAGCAGGTTGCCATCGAATCGAGCCATTTTCGAAGATCATTTTGTTCCTAGCCAGCCAAATAGCCTAGCAAATGATGATAGGAAGACATGTGCGGTTTGTTCTAGAATGAGCTCGATTCCAAGCCTCCCAAGCTGCTGTGATGTTTTCACCCTCCCATGCCCCCACGAACCCGATCTCCTCAGCCACATCCTTCCATATCTGTTTTGTGGTTCCACATGTAAGAAACAGATGAGTGGTCGATTCAGACTGCTGTTTGCATAGTATGCACTAGGTGGGACCATGCACAAACTTGTGCATAAGTGATTCCCCAGTAGGGACCTTGTTCTGGAGAATGCACCAGAAGAAGAGTTTTCTCTGGGGTGGAGTCTTTAATTGCCAGATGATCTTCCACAAGCTCTGAGTTATTTATGGTTTTTTGCAATTAATCAGACACAGGTTGCCTTCCTTGGGTGAGTAATAGCCAGATTCAGCCTTGTTCCACATGAGTTCGTTAGGTCCATCCTTAATGCGAATATGAGATTCACTCAGAGCACTCGTGTAATCCTCCCAATTTTGATGCCAGACCGGAGGCAAATTTAACTGAGCTGCAGATTTCCATGCTTGTGTGAATATGAATGAATCTCCTGGTCCACAATTTGAGCTATTACTCTAATATTTTGTTGATCGAGTAATCAAATAAGCTCACGAGGGAGATAACATCTCCCTCCTCCTCTTGTCCATGGATCCATACCGATGCGAGCCCTGGATCCATCATTGATTCTCCATGTAAGATGATTGTGAATGAGGGGGAGTGCGTACAATAGGGCTTTCCACGCTGATGAAATACCTGTTCTGTTCCATCCAGGCAGTTGAATCCAGTCCATGACTTGTAAGGACCATATGTATTTATGGTATGAGATAGATGACCAGAGATTTTGCCTGGTAAGCAAAGTCCATCCCATTTTCGCAGCCAAGGCGTGTGCAAAGTATGATAGGTCTTTTAGGCCCCAGCCTACCCACTTCTTAGGCATAGCAATGTTGTCCCAACTAATCCATGCAAAAACTCGTGTTTCCTGTCCTCCATTCCAGAGATATCTACAACATATTTGCTTGAGATGGGCAAGTATTCCTCTAGGTATCCATGCTAAAGCCATCCAGAATACAGGTGTGGCTTCCAATACTGATTTAATGAACACCAGCATTCCTGCTCTGGATAGAAAGCGATGGCTCCAGTGTGAGATCCTTTTCTCAAATTTGGAGATCAGCTAAGTCCAGTCTGCGATATTGTGTCCCAAAAGGCTTGATCCAGCAACCCAAATATTTGAAACCTTGATCCAGAGGTCGAGGGTTATAAGGGAAAGGATGCGAAGCTACATTGGATTCTTGAGCAGAAGTGTAAGCCTGGGAAATGGTTGATTTTGAGTGGTTTGCCAGCATACCAGTCGCTCTGTAGAATGAGGCAAGGATCCTATCAAGGGTAATCGAATACCGTATACTTCCATCCAAAAAAATGATGACATCATCTACAAACATGAGATGTGTTAAGTAACACTGATTAGTAATTTTCAAGCCTGATACTTTGCCATTCTGCTTTTCGTGATAGATGAGTCTGCTAAGACATTCCATAACCAGCAGAAAGAGGAGCGGAGAGAGCGGGCAACCTTGCCTGAGCCCCCTTTCAGCATGGAAAAAAGGAGAGGCAGATCAATTAATGAGCAAACTGTATGAAGGGGTTGTTATGCATGCCATTATCCAATTGGTAAATGAGAGGGGGAAGCCCAGGTGAATAAGCAACATTTTGATATAAGTCCAGTCCACCCGATCAAAAGCCTTGGCTAGGTCAATTTTGAGAATGATACCTTTTAGTCAGCGGGCTCGGATGGAATGAATGGCCTCTTGAGCAATGTCAATCGCTTCATGAATCTGTTGATCTTCAAGAAAAGCAAATTGTTCAAGGAGGATACGCTGAGAAAGGATAGGTCTGATACGATTGGCAATAATTTTCGAGATGATCTTATAGAGGCAATTGCAGAGGGAGATGGGTCGGAAATCATCAGAAGAGGCAGGTGAGTCAGTCTTAGGGATGAGGGCTATGAAGGTGGAGTTGATAGCATTGAACAACCTACCAGATGATCGGCATTCCTCCACAACCTGCAGAAGATCCAAGGCCAATAGATCATAAAAAGCCAAATAGAATTCTATAGACCACCCATCGGGTCCCGAGCTTTTATCCTTCTTGAACCACTTTAATACCCCCTCAAGTTCCTCCAGAGTGACAGGTGAGGTCAATTCATTTGCTTCTTCCTCACCTACAAAGCGAGGGAAGAGTCCAGCCACTTGAATGATATCAACTAGATTGACCTCATGGGCAGCTCTGAACAGATTCCGAAAGTGTGAAGTGCCCAATCTAGAGAGTTTTTGGAAATTGTCAGCATGCTCTCCATTAGGAAGGAGCGTTTTGCAGATCGTATTAGTAGTCTTCCTTCCTTTCGCAAAATTTTGGTAAAATTTGGTGTTGTCGTTTCCTGCCTTTAACCATATGGCCCTGCTCTTCAATCTCCATGATTCTTCCCTCTCCTTGAGGATCTTGTCTTTCTGCTTCTCAACTTCAATCAGCTTGCTCTTCTCTTCTGTTGAGGTAAAGCCAAGATTCCTTTCGTCCATCAGTAATTCCAACTCAGCTTCAATGGCCAAAATCTTCTGATCATCTTTAGCCTTCTTCTCCTTTACCCAAGCCATGGTTAGATGTTTAAGCTGATAGAGATTTTGGCAGAAAGCCTCTCCCGCTGATCTGTGATTAGATATAGGGTGGGAGACCCAATAGTCCTTGACCAATCTAGTATACTCCTCATCTTGAAGCCAGACATGATTGAACTTGAAGGGTGCCTTTGGCTTGGCATCAGGTCCCATAATCTCCAGATAAATAGGAGAATGGTCAGATTTTCCCCTTGCCCCCACCCATTGTTTGTATCTGGTCAATCTCTGAAGCAGGGGGATTTTGATCATGAATGTGTCAAGTCTCCTAGCTAGGGCAGCATCCCCTACCCTAAGGGTTCACATAGAGTTGAAAACCATATTTAAGTGATTAGTACATGCACATCTACTGTGTGGACATCTAAGTCGATGAGAGAGCCTGAAGCATCTAGGGAATGCCTGAAAAAAATCATGTCTCCTAGATATTAGATGGGGAAATGATAGGTTATAGTTTTGTGGAATCCAGGTGATCCAAAATGGGTTTAAGTATTGGATCCAATATCACATTAAGTAATAGGTTAAGGACAATATGAACAAGTCATTAAATTTGCAGGTTTAATAGCCTTTATCCTAAAAATATTGGCTTGAAGTCTTCACCAAAACCTTGGAGGGGCCTATTGCTTGATGCTTTAGAGAAGTTCATGAACACTTTTTGAAAGGTGAAGGGTTTTTGCAACATCTAGGTATGGAGGAGTTGGAGTAGAAGTGGTATTTACACATTACACACTCTATAACAAAGTAAGGTCAATGAATTGTGAAAAAGGACAAGGAAAACCAATGTAGAGTTTTGGGCATGTGGACATTTCAACTCTTCAAAGTGGAGGTGTTACCTTTACACTCAACACTCCACAATAAGGCTAAAATACTATGTTGAGTAAGAGGAGGCATGATGACTATGATAACCAATTTGGCTCACTGATTAAATATCGAAAATATTTGGAATATAAAGAAATCCATTTAGGATAAAAAGAATATATATTGAATAACTGTATTAAAAAAACGATATGATGATAGTACATTAAGGGCCCCATTATAAATACTTAGGTGGGGTGTGCATTCATTAAAATCATGTCCTTTAGAGATGTATCTCTTCACTAGTTATTAATTATTACTTATTGATGTGGATATTTATATTTATTACATTGCTTTCCTGTTTATAAATATTTTGTCCTCAAAGCATATTTATGGAAGGGCTTGACATTTGATTCCCTGACTTGTAATGTCTTCACATAATTCTTTCTTCTTGGAGCTATCATAGTTGATGATATGAGATGATATGAACTTCTAAATACTAAGCATACTTGTCGGATTATAAAAGGATTTGACCATCCTAATTCGATCTTTTGTGGAATGTTGCACTTAGAGGATTCCCAATATAAATTGTTACTATGGGACTTAATAATACTAATATCATTATTCTTTGGAAGATATGTTAATTATTTCTATCATCAGTGATGTTGATACATCAACTAGTTAACATTCATGCTTTTGTGATTGGGATGTTGATAAGGTGTCTTTATAGCATGACTTCCCCTTGTACTTGTAGTGCTTTCTTGATTTATTGTTGATATATGATTGTCTTCATGCACTAATGTTGCTTTGTTGGTAGTTGGATCTTCATTTCAAATTTCCATTATTTGTATTTCCACATCCAAATATGTTTTTACTTCAACTAGGTTTGCGCTGGAAGGGTCAATTCTATATCACAGTGATCTGGAAGAAGAGATCTACATGAAGAAACCTGAAGGCTTTGCGGTGAAGGGTAAGAAAACATTGTTATGCAAGTTAAAAAAGTCTATGTATGGGTTAAAACAACCACCAAGGATGTGGTATCAGAAATTTGATACATTTATACGGGGACTTGGCTTCACCATAAGCAAAGCAAATCACTGTGTATTTAAAATTAATTGGTGACCATGTTATTCATTTGGTCTTGTATGTGGATGATATGTTGCTGGTTGGAAATGACAAAGAAATTATCCAGGATTTGAAGACCCAATTGTCCTCCAAATTCAACATGAAAGATATTGGTGCTGTAAACTATATTTTGGGCATGGAAATTAAAAGAGATCGGGCAAAGAGGAAGTGCTGGTTAAACCATAAGAAGTATGTCGAGACAATATTGCAGAGGTTTAATATGCATGGCAATAAACCAATGAAGGTTCCTATTCCTGTAGGTGTAAAGTTATCTGCTGAACAGTGTCCCAAGACACAAGAAGATGAAGAGGACATGTCCCATGTTCCATATGCAAGTGCAGTCGGTAGCCTGATGTATGCGATAGTATGTACTAGACCAGACATCGCACATGTAGTGGGAGTATTGAGCAGGTTTATGTCAAAACCAGGGAAGGAGCAATGGACAATAGTGAAGTGAGTTTTCAGGTATTTGCATGGCACTAGTGATTATGGTTTGTGCTATCAAGGAAGACTAGGATTGGACAAAGTTTTGGATATCCATGGCTTTGTGATGTAGATTGCGCTGGAGATCTAGATCAGAGAAGATCTACAAGTGGGTATGTGTTTAACCTATTTGGAGGTGCAGTTAGTTGGATGAGTAAGAAACAATCTATAGTGGCACTATCAACTATAGAGGCAAAATTCATGGCAAACACTCATGCAAGCAAGGAAGCAATTTGGTTGTAGAGATTGTGTTCAAGTATGAGGTTAGTACAGGGAGATATAATGATAGACTGTGACAGCCAAATTGCAATTTTCTTGGAAAATAACCCTGCTTACCATTCAAAGACAAAACACATTAATGTTTAATATCACTTTGTGAGGGATATGATAGAAGATAGAAAGGTGTTGTTGGTAAAGGTGGACACTTTGAAGAGTACTGCAGATGCATTGAAAAAGTCTGTGAGCTTTTAGAAGTTCTCTTGGTGTAGAGAAACAATGGGCATTGCAGGGCTGGATAAATAACTAAGCTCTCCTGTGGAAAGAAAACAACAAGTGGGATATTGTTGGGTTGTGCTATATTTTTTCCACGACTATCCCCCTTTGTTGTGCCGATGCGCAGTGGGGGGGTCAAAAAGGGTTTGAGGGGGGCTACCACCCTCCTCTATACGGTCCAGGGCAGTGCACCAGGATTTTTTTTTTGGACCCTATATTAGGGCGAACCTACCTATGGTTTTGTGCATGGTTTTCGCACATGGTTTTGGGCGCAATGGTTTTCAGTCCATGGTATTTTGTAGATCCAGACAAGGGAACTACGACTATGTTCTAATCCAGGGTTAATGGATTGGGGTTTATGGATGCTTCGACATGTATATATATGTATTGTAACATTGAAAAGAACGTAATGAAAAATCAATCTAGTAGTCCCGATT
>APFE030865107.1:0-60191 GCA_000404065.3 Pinus taeda | reverse complement strand
AAATATATACTAATTTAATACCCAAAATAAAATATTTACTTTTAACTTCACTTAAAAATTATTTTAACATGTTTTTGCTTTTAAAAAGTATTGTATTTAAAGACCATAATGAAACAAATTATCACACATCCTATAGTTAATTTACATATATACAGAAAAAAAATTTCTCTTATCTGCTATGGCAACCATAGAACTTCTATTTAACTTATGAACATTATCATGCCAATGAAATTTGCTACACACAACTTAATGTTCATTGACCCGTATTATGATAATGAACAAATATTCCGATAATGATATTCCTTCTCAGACCTCAGTCAAAAGACCATGCATACGAAATTAAAAGTGAAGACGAGGCCACTTGTCTGGCTCTCGTGGTGGCTCAAATAACAATACTCCACTTTTTCTTTTCGTGTTTAGATTAATGAACATATGTAATTTGTATTAACTATGCTAGTGATGGAGGTCCAGATTTTGTCCTGCATTTACTTTTTACCTCTTGGCTCTTCGTTCCGCATTAATCTGGCCAACTGTTGTTCGACCTAGGTCGAGGTGGTACTTCATTGGAGAAATTACTTCAATACCTCGTTCGTTGTATCTTCGAGATCCACTCTAGATGGACAACCTCAGTTCATCCATTGAATCGGAAAAAGGGGAGGAACCTAGGGGTTTCTAACGTTCGAGTTGGTATGCTTGCCATTTCATTTTCCCTATTCTGTTTATGGTCTCCAACATCTCCTAGGGAGGTTTTTCTCTTGTTTGGGTATATTTTTTTGGATGATTACAATGCTCTAAGTCTTCATGCTATAAGGTGGTCGATGCTATGGTTATCTGAAAATTCGGATTTCACTTGACAGTCATTGGGGTCTTCTAGTATTCATGGCACGGATTTGTTAGTAAACGGTTCTTCCATTCGAATTATCCAAGTGAATTTAGCATAAGGTTGATTGTTATGGCCTTTTTCCCTGTCGTTATAGATTTTTGGTAAAGCTATTAATTTGCACTTTCCCACCCAGTTGGGGTTGAGGGTTTTGTAGAGACAAAACATTGTGTAAGGATCTAGTCAAGACTGTTGTTTGGCTCCAAGGGCAATTGAAAACTAGCTGATATACATTCCGGGTATTTACACTAGGAAAGGTTTCTAGCTCGGTTCATTTGGTTAAGGCTTCAACTCCGTAGGGAGCTTGATAGTTATTCTGCCACAATTGTGGTATGAAAAACTTTCTTAAGTCTTGTTGTAGCTTGTAACCTTGAATTAGTTAAAGTTTCTATGTATACTTTTCTCCTTGTACATTCTCCAAGGTTATACCGGCATGTCGACCGAGGTTTTTCCATATGTATATTTATACTTATTGCCGAGGGCGGAGAAACTCGAACCCTGGCTAGAATGGCTACATTATGGTTCTGAATGTTAAATAAATTATATTTCTATTTATAGTATTGGGATGCAATGTTCATCATTACAATCTGGTTTTGTGGTTTATCACTGAAGTATTTCTAGGTGTATTCGCTAGCTTCGTACTTTCATTCCATGGTCAAATGATGTTACATTTCTTCTTTATATTTTAATTGTTCAGAATATTATGGAAGCCTTATTGCCTTAGTAGCAGGGTTTGAAGATTGAAAGGAGAAGTCCTCAGATTTTATTATTGCGATGTAACTTAATGCTTTTAAAATAACAGAGGGTTTATTATTTCGTATTTATATATGTTGTTTTCACTCATGGAATTTAATCGAGACCTTCAGTTTCACTCTCGGCTCGGAGTTCTTACTATATTACCTCCCTTACTTATTTAAATGAATCCTAAATTCCTTAAATTAAGACAATAATTCTCTCTCCAGACTCTTATTATGAGTTATGGTTTTGGATATATCCATGGACTCAGATGTTATACTCTTCCTCTGAGTTTTTGTAATTCTTGTTCAGTTGTATATCCTTTTAGCAATACCTATTATAACAAATTTCTTTATATTGAAAGTCTCCTTATCGTTGGGGTTTAGTATTCTAACCTTAGCATATTGGTAAATTCTATTGAGAATTTATGACAGATGAAGATTTTGTTTTCTGGTTAACATAATTATGTTTCAGCTTCATAACTATGTTTGTCTTAGTGCATATCTCATTCAGTTTCTATCAATATTGTAAGTTTGGCTATTAACAAATCATTATCTATTCTGCCTTTTGCATGAATTTATCTATTCACCTATTATCATAACAATTCACCATAATTAATCAACCTAACTCATTCCTAATCACTGGGAATGATCATTGTATTTACACCATAAATAGGATAAAATCTAACTAATAAGTAACTAGTACTTCCACTTATTTGGACCATTGTATAGATTGAATTATTCATGTTTTCTGCCAATAGACCTTATTATTTGTATATTTCCCTCCCAACCTTGAGACTATTTCAATAGTTTCACCCCGAGCTATTCCTTAATATAGTCACAATGCTCTCTGGTCCAAATGAGACATGGCCTCATAAAAGTGCTTGACATTTCAACACAACATTTACCTTTCTATTTTTCATTTTTTTCCTCGATCTCACATACGTCCTCTTGATATTCTTGAATAAATCTTCAAGAAATTATTTAGGAGTAGGTAATTATCCTCTTGATATTCTTGAATAAATCTTCAAGAAATTATTTAGGAGCAGGTAATTGTCTCTCTAACTGATTATTAAGTAAAACAATATTTACTGATAATTGTTGTCTCATTTCCAAGCAAAAGAATCTATTTCCAAAATAGTATTTTTTTAATTAAGAAAATAAATAGTTTATTCAAATTTACTGATAATTGTTGTATCATTTCCAAGCAAAAGAATCTATTTCCAAAATAGTATTTTTTTAATTAAGAAAATAAATAGTTTATTCAAACTGCAGTAATTAAAATATTTACATGGTTTGGGGATATCACATCTTCCCTCCCGTAAGATGTAAGATTGTCCCAATGCTTTTTGTCTAAAAAAAATTTGGAAAGGTCTCCTTGATAACCTGCTCATCTTCCTTGATGGCCTCTTCCGACCCATAGTGTTTCCATTGCACTTTAACCTAGGTGATAACTTATTTCTGCAATGCTACCTCTCTCTGATCTAGTACAACTAGAGTCTTGACCAAGATATGGCCTTCCGGTTCGACCTACATAGCAACAAAATGACTTAAGTCATCAACGTGCTTCTTTAATAAATATGCATTAAAAGAGAAACTTCTTGAATATTTTACCTAAATGTTTTGCCAATTGATTACGTGTTTAGGATCATAAATATATTTCTTATGTAGAGAAATGTGAAAGACATTGTGCACATGAATGTGGCTTGGCAAGGCAAGCTAGTAAGCCATTGGCTGAATTCAAGCTAAGATTTGAAATGGCCCGCAAAACTAGGGTGCTAGCTTAGCACATCCGGTCCATTGCAGTGTGCTTGTCTTAGCTTGTACTTGAATGTAAACATGGTCCCCTACTTGAAATTCATGAAATTTCATTTTTCGATCAACAAAGTTCTTTTTCCGATCCTCGGTGGCTTTTAAGTTGGTTCATACCCTTTTCATCATCTCTTCAATTTCCGCCAACATATCCAGCCCTAACATCAACGTTTCCTTTGGACCACTCCAACTCAAGGGTGTTCTGCACTTACATGTATATAACACTTGAAAAGGACTCATCTGTAGAGGTGTATGGTATCCATTGTTATAGGAAAATTCTACCGAGTGTAGGTAGTCCTCCCATTTCGATGGCTACCACATAACCTAAGTTCGCAACATGTCTTCAACCACTTGATTTACTCGTTCCATATGTCCAAACATTTTAGGATGGTAGGTAGTGCTGAAGTGTAGCAGTGTGCCCAATCCTTTAGAAAGGGCCTTCCATAAGGTCAATGTAAATTTCACATCGCAGTCTAAAATAATTATTTTGGGTATTCCTTGCAGCTTGAAAATGCACTGCATAAAAATGTTAGCAACTTGCACTGCTTTATAAGTTGACTACACTGGTATGAAATGAGTAGATTTTCTTAGTTCATCTACCATCGCCATGATGGAATCATTTTTCCTTTTTGATTTAGGCAATCTGGTAATGAAATCGATGTACATGGTTTCCCATTTCCATTCAAGAATAGGTAAGTGGTGGAGTGAACCTACTGGGTGTTGGTGCTCAACTTTTATTAGCTCGCATTCCAGATATCTGGCTAAAAATTTTGCTACTTCCTTCTTCATACTAGGCCAGAAAAATTCCTTTCTTAGGGAAAAAATCATTTTCTGGTATTCGAGGTGGCTTGCACAAGGAATCTTATGAAATTCATCTAAAATTAAATTTTTAAGATGTTTTTGATTAGGGACATATAACCTCTTCCTATAAATCAACAATTCTTCTGAATTTACTTCATATCCTAATTGTCGTTCATGGTTATTTGGATCTTTTGCTTGTTGCCATAAATGTTTATGTTAGTGCCTAAATCTACGTGAGGCTGAGAAAGGTAGGATCTAGGGTAACATCAAATCGTGCTTAACATGGTAGCTAGCCCTACCACGTGAGGAGAGGCCTCTCTCCTTGTCAATCTCAGCAAAATATGATCAATGAAAACTTGAGATCACTCATGTGAAGACTGATGTTAGGCTAGGTATGTGCTCAAAATATTTTGATCGAATTTGATCATGTTTTGTTTGCTCAAATGTGAAAGGCATATTTGGGTCCGGGGAATGAGGCTCAGTTTTGCAAAGATCTCTATTGGGCGAGGTAGGCAAATGGTTTGGTAGCTTTTAAAATAGTGAGGAGTTGGAGAGGGCATGAAAGTCTCAGGGATCCTCTTCAAATAGCTGAAAACATAAATAACTAAACGAACCCTAGGTAGAGCACTGCAAATCAATGAATTCTACCTTTATCATTGTTTCATTTAGTTGAGATGAAGAGAGAGAGATACTGGCATACATAAAACACATGTAAACTTGCAATTATAGAAGGAAACACAATACCAAATCAAGTTTCCACAAGAATCCCATAAAGTGCTACAAACCCTAGTCTATTCCTTTGCCAAACTGCTAAAATGATTATACAATAAAGCTCCAAAATTTCCCAAAAGTCCAACCTTTGCTAATGACTGAAGAACAAGTAGATATAGGCAATGAACAAGTCATCGTAGCCTTCAGGGGTCAAGCTCATAAGTTTAGGAGCTGTTCCAACAAAGTCTAAACTAAGAGCTAAAAAGTAGGCGAGTGGAACAGCTTGCCTCTAAAAACTAGGGAACTTATTCATTTAGTTGCAAACTACCTTTTCATGGATGAATCTACCTCTATGAGTGAAAATCTAGCATAATTACATCAAAATACATCAAGCTGAATTAAATTGCATCATGAGTTTGACTATTAGAAAGAGAAAAGCTAAACTGTGAGGAAACTAGATGAAAAACAATGTTTTTTGGCCAAAATGAGCAAATTTCCTCCTATGCGTCGCACTGATTTCCCCATGCATAGTGCCTTTTTCAACTAATTGTATAGGCCTTCCCGTGCACCAAATTTTTGCCACATGGGCTTGTTGGAAAGGTCTACCTGTCTACTTTCCCGAACATGTGGAATTTCTAAATTTGGCCTCCATTTGGCCCTCCAAAAGTAAGCTCTCCCAACACTACTTCCTTTGTGTCCAAAAAGGGGCAAAAAGGTCATTTTTGAGGTGTTTTTTACCTTTTTGGAAGCTCAAAACCTGTTCAAAATTTCTTGGCCATTTGTGGGAATTCATATTTTTCCATGTCAAATCCAAGAATACTGAGTTTTTCTCAGAAGGAGGTCCCTATCAAAAGTGGGCGCTAGGTGGCACGGCGCATCACGTAGAAAACCCTGTTTTTCAGGCCAAAAATTTCAAAATTGCAAAAAGTGTCCCACATTTCTTGGAATTTGGGCTGAGTGTTCTTATTTAAGTGTTGTGTTGGGCCAAGGAAGCCTCAGCCAAGATCTAGAGTCTATCTTGCTCTTTTCACTTCCTCGATGCTTTCTTGAACTTGGCCTTCAAAATCCTGATTCTTGCTTTGCACACCTTGTTTCTCGCCAAGTAATGGTAGGCCATGTGCCTTAACATATTTTTCTCTCTCTTGTCCTTCTCTAGCATCTTTTCCAAGCAAATATTTTCCCTTTCAACCCATGATTCCCAGTCAGCATCAACCTCTTGCTTAAGCGGAGTCAACTTGACTTTCGTCCTCTTTGTTGCTTGCCAGTTTTCTCTTATGGTTTGTAGCTCTATGAGGTCTTGTTTGTTGGTAAGATTCTTATTTTCTTGTTCAAGGTCTCAGTCTCTTTGACCTCCTACTGCCCTGAAGATCCTCTTTCTTACTAAGGCTTGTATTCCTCAATTTCATGGTCTAGGTCATTCTTAAATAGAAAACAATCTTCAAGATTATCAAACATGACAACCTTATCATTTTCATGAAAGAAAATATTATCTGTTCACTGATCTATAAATCTAATTTTGCCAACACCTTCTTGACCATGTGCACACTACAGACTTGCAATAGCTTGGGCTAGAACCTGACCTTTCAGGAGTAGATCTATTTCATCTTTAGACAGAGGAGATAATACATTTTGTTTTCTTTTTCTCAAGCAATTATTGTCTTCTTGAAATAAATTTTCAAAACATGAAAAACCTAAATGAAAATCCTCAATTCCCTAGTCTTCTGGAATTTGAAAACATTGTTGACCATCCTCATATGACATGGCAATCAAATTATTATTTACCATTGAATTATCAAAAGAAGATTTTTCACTTACTTGAACAAAGATCTCATCTTGTTTTTCATAAAATGATTGGATTACCTCCTCATGAAGGCTTGGGTCAATAACTCTGTCTTCTTCATTCCAAATGATCTCAACAACAAAGCTCTCCTCCATGGGATTTAGAACAAGGTTGTCTTCATCATCACAATCTGAATCTAGATCTAAAATAGCTAACTTGACTTTATCACATTCTCAAATTGAAACTTGACTTTCATGCATGTTGTCTTCTTCTATGGACAGATCTGAAATAAGACTTTCTCTTTCATCATTTTCCATTGTGCTAAGATCTTAATCCTACTGCAAAGTTTCCTGAGCATCTTGATGAGTATCCTCTAATCTCTCTTTATGCTGTTGAAATGGATTTCCATACAGGGCCTCCATGATCTCATCATCCATGAAGTCATCATCTTCAGAAACTTTCTGAAAAATTTCAATAAAATTGTAAACATGTTTACAACAGTCCTGAACTAAGGTTAAGGATGGATAATATTCCTTATACCTATCAAAGAACATGGTATGAAAATCCTTCAAACAATAAATACAAGTAGGCGGCAAACTTTCATACCAAGATCGGGCTTCACCTTCCAGAGTGGCCATGAATATCTTCATCAAGAAATCTTCAGGAAAATCAACCTTCAACTCGTGAATATGTATGTGAATTATAACCAGATGTAAAGTAGCATCCTTCCCATCATCATCTTCAAATGTAGGCAAATTCCTTTGCCAATCTACCTTATGAATTTTATTTGGAAAGCCTGGAATGAGATCTTGGCTCATGGGAGCATACCTTTGATCCAACGAAATCATTTCGATAATGTTAGCCCCTATACTACTGATGTAACCCCTTATTGTTATTAGTACAACCCACTTATTATATTTATGTACCCATGTAGTGCCCATATTGTTAGTATTGTGCCCCATAGAAGCCCATTATTGTTATTATTGTGCCCTTACATTATTATTGTTATGTAGGCTCTGGTTATGTTATGACCCCTTAGACTCCTATATATAGAGAGGAGGTCTTTTCATTTGAATCATCAAAGAATTTTTCATTTATGTAATGTAAAGGTGGTTGCCCCTCAGAGAGGCTGAATTATAAGTCGTTGATCTCTCTTTTCTATCTTTTTGTGAGCTGGTTTCATAACATTCAGTATAAAAGCTTTGGATTCTAGGGTTTCGCTGCTCCAAATAGGTCATCGTGGAATTTTCACTATAACCTTTTTTCTGTGACATTTCAGAAGTCGAAAAAAAATCCATTTGAGAAGACATCGCGCTGTAGCTCGGGTCCGAATTTCAAAGCTTTTCACGCTATATTTACGGAGATATGATCTGAGGAAGTTGGTCTTTTTGCATACTCCTAGATTACATTCAAAACAGGTGACCTGGGGAAAATAGTCATAACTTTCTATCTGAGCATTAGATTGAAATTTCGTAACAAGGTGCAGAGGGAGGACAGACTGTAGTTTCTTGTATATATATTTTTAGGGCCAAAGGTCAAAATAGGGACACGTGGCACGTCGTAGAAGTTTTCTCTACTAAATTAGTCTATAATCAGGTCACTATGGGAGATTTGGCATAAATCTTCATTGGAGAATCCAATTGGGGTCAGTCTGGTGGAATTGGAAAGAGGACGCAGAGGACTACTACAGGTGTTAGTTTTAGAACTTAAAGATCTGAAAGTACGGAGTTACAATCATTTCAAGATCAAGCTCCTAAACTCAAGAAATACCAAGATGAGGAAGTTTGATGGCAAGGATCCGGTAAATTGGATATGTCAGATGGAGCAATATTTTGATCTACATGGTGTACCACTATTACAAAAGGTATGTATTGCATCTTCATATTTAGAACCGAATCAATTTTTATGCTATAAATGGCTTTTTTCTCATAAAAATCTTGTTACATGGTCAATTTTCACGGAGGAAATGATAGCACATTATGAGGATACAAAGAGAAACACCTTCTTTAGAGCAACACCACAACAATTGGAAATAGTAAAAGGGCGTTGTTACATATTGGAAAGTAAAATTATGGCAACAAGGAAGTCTACCCCTCACAACTATAAAGATGGAAGTGTTGTTTCTCCTAGCCTTCCACAACCTACAAGGGTTACACCACAACAATTGGAAGTTAAAAGAGAAAAAGGGCTTTGTTACAATTGTGATAGAAAATGCACTAAAGGTCATAAGTGTGCTGAGAAGAAATTATTATACATAGAATATAAAGAGGAGGAGGAAAAGGATCAAGAATCATCAAAAGAAGAGGATATATGCCAGGACCCCACCCAGAGAAAGAAGAAATGAATCATACCATATCTTGTAAAGCATTGGCAAGAATTACCACTCCTCAAACTCTCAAGATAGAAGGACATATCAAGAAGAAAAAAGTGCAAGAAGTGAAATATCACCATCAAGAAAGAAGAAATGAACCCAACCATATCTTGTAATTCATTGGTCGAAATTACCACTCCTCAAACTATCAAGATATAAGGACATATCAAGACGAAAAATGTTCAAGAAGTGAAAGAGCACATCGAGCATCAAGAAATGAACCCGACCATATCTTGTAAAGGGTTGGAAGAAATTACCACTCCCCAAACACTAGAGGTAGAAGGACATATCAAGAAGAAAAAGGTTCAAGCAGTGAAAGATCACATCGAGCATCAACAACAAGTTCTCCAACTTTTAAAGGATAACGCCACTTCGGTGAAAAATCAAATGAAACAACAAGTAAATCAACATCACAGTGAAATTCTTTTTGGTGTAGGTGGTTGGGTATTTTTATTGCTACATCTCAAGCAAGCTATTTATAAGAAGGAAATGTTGGCAATACTACATGCACTTAAAAAATGGCGACCTTACCGAATGGGAAGACTCTTCAAGGATGAGGATGTGGAAGCATTTCTTTGTGCTATTTCTATTATCCAACTAGACTGGATAAATGAAGCAAGGGATGAATGGAAGAAGGACGAAGAAGTATGGCCACTTATTCAAAAGTTGCAAAAGATCCCAATTCAAACAATATTGCCAGAAATTGAAGAGGAAGGAAAAACCATATTGAAACCTGGAGCAGTCACAGAAAGAAGAACCTGACAGCTACGAAATCGATCAATTTCAGAGTATCTCATCAAGTGGAAGAATTTACCCACGAAGATTCCACATAGGAGGACAATAATTTATACAAAAGCATCAAGAACTACTCAAGCGTTGAGGACAACACTTTTTGAAGGAGAGGGGCATGTTAGGCCCCTATACTACTAATGTAACCCCTTATTGTTATTAGTACAACCCACTTATTATATTGATGTACCCATGTAGTGCCCACATTGTTACTATTGTGCCCCATAGAAGCCCACTATTGTTATTACTGTGCCCATATATTATTATTGTTATGTAGGCTTTGATTATGTTATGACCCCTTAGACTCCTATATATAGAGAGGAGGTCTTTTCATTTGAATCATCGAAGAATTGTTGATTTATGTAATGTAAAGGAGGTTGGCCGCACGAAGAGGCTAAATTATAAGTAGTTGATCTCTTTTTTCTACCTTTTTGTGAGTTGGTTTCATAACAGATAACAATGAATTCACCAAGAAATTCTTCAAGCTACTAATTTTGGAAGGGTAGAGTCACCATATAAATACTGAACCTTGGGATTCTTCGACACTGGAGTCACTAGGTGAATGATTTCAGCCTTCCAATGTTTTATCATTGTCCGCCATAAACAATTAGATCTGATCTTGATACATGTTACTGGGGAAATTTGCAAGTTAGATGTTCAGCTTATAAGACTAGACCAGAGATTCACTGAAGCAACTTTTATCTACTTTTGCTAATACAAAGCAAGAGCATTTTGAAGGCTACTTGGCATAACTTCAGGCTCCGTCTATAGTTTATCAAATTAAGACACTAAAAAGCAAACAATTTCTTCACTAGTAAGGTCACCACTATGTTAGTGTCTAAATCCACCTCAGCCTGAGAAAGGTAGGGTCTAGGGTAACATCAAACCACACTTAACTTGGTAGCTAGCCCTACTAGGTCAGGAGAGGGCTCTCTCCTTGTCAATCTCAGCAAAATATGATCAATGAAAGCTTGAGATCACTAATGTGAAGACTAATTTTAGGCTAGATATGTGTTCAAAAGATTTTGATTGAATTTGATGATGTTTTTTTGGCTCAAATGTGAAAGGTAGATTTGGGTTCGGAGAATGAGGCTCAGTTTTAAAGAGATCTCTATGGGGCGAGGTAGGTAAATGGTTTGGTACTTCGAATTGAGTGATATGGAGAGATTTTAGACTGGCGAGCAGTTGAAGAGGGCATGAAAGTCTCAGGGATCCTCTTCAAACAACTGAAAACATAAATAACTAAACAAACCGTAGGTAGAGCACTGCAAATCAATGAATTCTAACTTTATCCTTGTTTCATTTAGTTGAGATGAAGAGAGAGAGATAATGGCATACATAAAACACGTGTAAACTTGCAATTATATAAGGAAACACAATACCAAATCAAGTTGCCACAAGAATCCCATAAAGTGCTGCAAACCCTGGTCTATTCCTTTGCCAAACTACTAAAATGAGTATACAATAAAGCTCCAAGCTTTCCCAAATGTTCAACCTTTGCTAATGACTAAAAAAAAAGTATATATAGGCAATAAACAACTCATCCTAGCCTTTAGGGGTCAAGCTCATAATTTTAGGAGTTGTTCCAGCAAAGTCTAAGCTGAGAACTAAAAAGTAGGCAGTGGAATAACTTGCCTCTAAAAACTAGGGAACTGATTCATTTAGTTGCAAACTATCTTTTGATGGATGAATCTACCTCTATGTGTGAAAATTTATCATAATTCAATCAAAATCCATCAAGTCACATTAAATTACATCATGAGTTTGACTATTAGAAATTGAAAAGTCAAAATGTGAGGAAAATGGGCGAAAAACAGAGTTTTTTTGCCAAAATGAGCAAATTTCCTCCTATGTGTCGCGTTGATTTCCCTATGCATAGTGCCTTTTTGCAACTTATTTTGGAGGCCTTCGCGTGCACCAAATTTTCTCCACGTGGACTTGTTAGAAAGGTATGCTAGTTTAATTTCTAGAACAAGTGGAATTTCTAAATTTTTCCTCCATTTGCCCCTCCAAAACCTAGCTCTCCCAACACTGCTTCCTGTGTGTCCAAAAAGGGGCAGAAAGGTCATTTTTTAGGTATTTTTGACCTTTTTGGAAGCTCAAAACCCGTCAAAATTTCTTGGCCATTTCTGGGAATTCATATTTTCCATGAAAAACCCAAAAATGATGAGTTTTCATCAAAACGAGGTCCCTAGAAAAAGCAGGAGCTATGTGGCATGGCACATCAGGTAGAGAAACCTGTTTTTGAGGCCAAAAATTTCAAAATTGCAAAAAGTGTCCCAAATTTCTTGAAATTTGGGTTGAGTGTCCTTATTTAAGTGTTGTTTTGGGCCAATGAAGCCTCAGCCAAGATCTAGAGTCTATCTTGCTCTTTTCGCTTCCTCGATGCTTTCTTCAACTTGGCCTTGAAAATCCTGATTCTTGCTTTGCACACCTTGTTTCTCGCCAAGTAATGGTAGGCCATGTGCCTTAACATATCTTTCTCTCTGTTGGACTTCTATAGCATATTTTCCAAGTGCATATTTTCCCTTTCAAGCCATGATTCCCGGTCAGCATCAACCTCTTGCTCAAGCAGAGTCAACTTGACTTTCCTCCTCTTTGTCGCTTGCCAGTTTTCTCTTATGGTTTGTAGCTCTATGAGGTCTTGTTTGTTGGTAAGTTGCTTGTTTTCTCATTGAAGGTCTTAGTCTCTTTGACCTCCTGCTATCCTAAGGATCCTGTTTCCTCCTAAGGCACTAATGAAAATATCTGAGGTCCCTCTCCATAGGTTTTAATGGTGTAGTAGTTGATGAGGAATGAAGGGATGAGGTGGGGACAAGAAGAGTATGAAAATATTTTAAAAGATAAGATGAGTGAGGTGTATGGCGATGATGAGTGCTTGAGGGAGTGTATGTTTTGAGCTTTTAGGGAATGAGGGGAATGAGGGGAGCGAATAGGGTTTTAGAGTGTAGGATAAGGGTTTGATAGGGAAGTAGGAGAGTGAAAGAGTAGGATGTGGGAGTTAGGGTTTGGGAGTAAGGTATAGGGCTAGGGTTTTTAGGGTTTTGGCGATAAATGAGTAGAATGAGTGTTAATGGGAGAGGGGTAAGGGAAATGACACTTGGGAAATGTAGTGGAGGGGAATGTAGAAATGATGCAGGGGAATAACAACAAGAATGCCAACTTTTGAAAACCCTAGATAGTTTTTGTAGTGCAACTGAGCAACAAAATAGGGTTTGATTTTGAACCTATTAAAACACCATATAAGATTATCAAATATCTTTCAATTTCACTTAGGAATGTTTACTTACTTGTAGAGAGGTTGTTTTCAAATTTGGAGGCTTGGAAAGGTAATGAAATGAGCTTTTGAGCTTAGTTGACAAGTGCGCCGCGCCTTTTTGCAGACCAGTTTTGAGGATCTTCCTAGTGTCCAAATTAGGTTCACTATAGCTCGTTGGAAATTTTATTGAGTCTTCTTTGTAACCCAACTTGAATTTTTCAATTTGGAGTTCATTTTCCCTATCAAAAGTCAAATAGCCCAAGACTGGTCAAAATGTGCAAAATGAGGCTACCTAAAGGCAGAGTGCTATTGCAGTCAACTTTTGAAGGTCTTCCTGAACCCCAAATTGTAGCACATTGGAACGATATGTGTGTGTAGTTATGATTTGACTCATCAAGTAAGTCATTAGGCCAACCAATATAGGAGTAATCTTGATTTTCCCAAGGTCACTGCAGAGGTGGCATCAATTCTCCTGAGGGAATTGTATTTTTGACATTTCTCTAAAACCATGACACCTGTGTAAAAGGTGAAGGATTTTTTTCTTCTTTCACCTAGTGTGGACAAAAACCTCCCTTAGGTTTTTGAAATTTATCTTTCCTTCCTCAGAAGCATCATTTGAGTAAAACCTACCCCGATGTGTGGAACATGTGATTTGTCGAAATGAAGAGAAATGAAGGGGATAAGGAGCTTCTAAATTCTTGAGAAAATTTTGGGAAGTAGGGTGGGATGTTACGAAGTAGGGGAAAGTGGAATTTCAAATATTGAGTGAGGGGAAGGGGTCCAAAAGGGAAAAACACAGGCCTAACCTAGAAAATCGTCAAGTTGAGGCAAGAAACTAGGGTTTGTGTGAAAATGAGGAATTTGAGGGATATCAGTGATGGAAAGTGTTTAATAAGGTACATTAAGGATAGCGGAAGGTGTATGAACATTAGGATACATTTTTTGTTGATGATTTGACCATCCAAGAGAAATTACCTTCAAAACCCTAGGAGAGGGAAATGAACCTTACCTAGGCACAACTAAAGCATGAAGAAGTTGTAAAATGACCCATTGGAACTTGACATGATGATGACAACCATATGAATGATGGTACACTCAGCTACATGGTGACATGGACCGACATTTGGACAACTTTGAAAGGAGTAAAAGCAAACCCTAGACCTAATACCTAGTGACCAAAGTTTACTTGAAGACTCATTGAAATGACAAAAATTGACCTTGACACCTTAAAATCACTTTGTAAGAGCATCTTTGATCATTGGAGGAAGGCTACAAAGACTAACATTAATATTTTATATGTTAAATCTTGCATGATTGCTTCACGAATGTGCTCACAAGAAGTTATTCTTGACTCACTCAAAGAAATTTCATATAAAAAATTTACCTTTTGACGTAAGGCATTCGCAACTCGGTTATATTTTCCCTTCAAATGATTGATTTGAAAATTGAATTCACTTAAGAAGTATTCACAACGAGCTTGTCTAGCATTCAAACTAGGCTGCTTAAAGTAGCTTGTTAGACTATGATGATGAGTCAATAGCAGAAATTTCTTACCCATTAGGTAGTCCGCCACATTTTTAAGGCATGAATCACCATTGCCAGTTGTAATTCATATGTTCAATATTTTTTTTCATACTCTTTAAGCTTTCTCGATTCATAGGAAGCAACCCTATCATCTTGCATTAATACACCACCTATTCCCTCCTTTCTAGTATCCGTACAAACCATGTATTCTTTATTGGGATCAACAATGCTCAAAATGGGTGCAGTGGTAAGTAGATTTTGGAGTTGATCAAATATATTTTCGTAGTCGAGGGTCCATCTAAAGGCTTTCCCTTTCTTTTGTAGTAACGTAATAGGATATGCCACCCTAGAAAATCCTTCCACAAATTGTTCATAATATCCAACTAGACGCATGAATGATCTTATGTGAGCTACATCTCTCATACTGGCCATTCCATGATAGTTCTTATTTTCTTCATATCTACTGCAATTCCATTTTTGGTAATGACAAGACCTAAGTACTGTATTTGTTCCTTAGAGAAGTCACACTTGCTATATTTGGCATATAGCTAGTGCTCTTAAGATTTGCAGAACAATACAGAGGCGTTCCTTATGTTCTTCTATGCTTCAAGAGTAGATTAGTGTGTCATCAATAAAGATTAATATAAACTTATCTAAGTATTGAGAAAATATGTTTTTCATGAGACAGATGAAGGTTGGTGGGGCATTAGTCAGTCCAAAAGGCAACACTATGAACTCATAATGTCCATAACGAGTTCTAAATGTTCTTTTCACTATATCTTCCTCCATTATCTGGATCTGATGATAAACTTGGTAGAGATTAGTATTTGAAAAGATTGTTGCACCCTTTACTTGATCAACTAACTCATCAATATGGGGTAAAGGGTATTTATTTTTAATGGTCAGTTTGTTTAACTAATGGTAATCCATGCAAATTCGGAATGTTCCATCCTTGTTCTTAACAAAGAGCACTAGAGCTCCTTAAGGGGACACACTGGGTCAAATATACCCTTTATCAAGTAGCTCTTGTAGCTGCATTTTCAATTCTATTAGTTTTGGTATGCTCATGTTGTAAGGGGCTCGAGAAACTAGGGCAACTCCTAGAATTAACTCAGTGGTGAAATCTATGTCTCTTTCTGGGTGTAGGCCTCGGATTTCCTTAGCAAATACATCTGAGAAGTCTTGTATCACTGGTATACTTTCTACAGAGATAGATTTATCCTTAGAATCAACATACCCTACTTGTGTTTCAAAAAAGTGGTAGTATTTTCTTATGCATTTTGCTAATTGGGAGTCTGTTACAGGTCTTATATGTAGAGTTTTTCTAATACCTTAAATTTCTTGCCTTTCTCCTTTCTCCTCTTGGAAATCAATGGTTTTGTTCTTACAATTAATAAGGGACCAATGTTTTCCTACCTAGTCCATACCTATAAAGATGGCATAGGACCCCAGGGGTAGCACGCTAACATCTGCCATAATAGAAAGGTTAGCTAAACATAGAGGGCAATTACTGACCTCGAACAAAAATCTTATTTTTTCTCATGTGGCTAGTTGTACTAACCATGGAATTTTTAAGTTGACAGGTTGCAGTTTACACTATTATACTATTTTGGGGCTAATATAACTCAGGGTCACCCTAGGATCGATTAAAATATATATAGTTCTGTAAAAAACTTTACCTTCAAACTCAACCATGGTTGGCTGAAATTCTGCCTCATGGTCTTCAAGGGAAGAATTAATTTTAGAAATGCTCCTTGCTAGCTCTCCCACGATATATGCTTCTTGTATCTATGAAATTTGATCAACTCCTCTGTGTTATGGGAAATATTTGACATAATGTGGGCCACCACATCCCCAACATTGTACATGTGGTATGTTATTTATTTCTACTTCAGATCTGCCAGCTTGCTCATTCATCCTGGTTTCACCTGGTACCTTAAATCTGGGTTGATTTCCATTCATTTTCTAGTTAATTTGACCTTTAAATGATCCTTTGTTACCTATACCCTTGTTCCCTTTGTGGTTGGGAACAAATTTACTTCCCTTTTTGTCAGCGCACCTCTTACTCATGTCTCCATTTGGTTTATTTTGCTGGTAGCAGATCCATGCCTTATGAATAACTTCATCCTTGATTTTTGGGTTGTTAAACTCTAGTTGTTCTTTCATGAACAGTTGAAGACTACTGATGAATCGTTGTACCTTTGCTTTTTCTTGACATATGTAAGGGACATATCGAGGTAATGACATGAACTTGGTTATGAACTCATCCATGGTCATTTGACCCAATCATAGATCATGAAACTCCTTTTCTTTTTCATCATAAAATATTTTTGTTAGATATTTTTCCTTAAAATATGTCTAAAATTTTTTCCACGTTATTCTTTGTTCATTAACTCGGACTATTTTTACTTCCTCCAACCATAATGTGGCTTTTCCTCGTAGCTGAAAAATGGCTAGTCGAGCCTTTAGATTATGGTCATACTCATACAACAGGAAATACTTGTTCATGTTGACGAGCCATGCCTCTGTTGTCTCTTCTTGTTCACCATCATAGGGAGGAGGTTTTATTTTCCGAAATTCTCCTTGAAGTTCTGATTTCTACCTTTTCTTTGTCTTTTGATTTGACACATTATCCGATTTTTCTTCATGATTTTCTTCACCTCCTTCTATGTCCATATTCTTACTTCGATACTCTTGTTCCCCTATCCTATATCCGTGTTCAGGGCTAGGTACTAGTGGTCAATGGTTCTGCCTATCATATAGACTTTTCATAATTTTCTCTTGCTTTTGCATTGATCTTTCATTATCTACCCACAACCGACCCATCTCATCCTTTAGTTCTTGTACAATTTCCAGGATAGTTGTGTTGGTATTTCATGGCTCATATCCTATGTGTGCCCATACTTTAGGGCTACCTTCTTGAAATCATGTTGGTCATATTCCCATTACTGAGTGGTGTGGTGGATTCCTAGTTCTCCTCATGTTGATTGCTCCCTGCGCCCTACGTGCACATCACGAAGGTTGTTATTTATTTATTTCAGAGGTCTCATTTTAGTAACCTGAGCACTCTGATACCATATATCACACATCCTCTAGTTAATTTACATATATTAAAAAATTACTCTTATCTCCTATGACAACAATAGAACTTCTATTTAACTTATGAATATTGTCATGCCAATGAAATTCATTACACATAGTTTAATATATATTGACCTTTATTATGGTAATGAACAAATATTCAGATAATGATATCCCTTCTCAGACCTTATTCTAAAGACCATGCATAGAAAATTAAAATTTGAGACAAGGCCACTTGTTCAGCTCTCGTGGTGGCTCAACTTGCAATACTCCACTTTTCCTTTTCACGTTTAGATTAATGAACCTATGTACTTTGTATTAACTCTGTTGGTGATGGAGGTCTGGATTCTATCCTGCATTTACTTCTTTCCTCTTGGCTCTCCATTCTGAATTAATCTCGCTGACCGTTTTTCAACCTAGGTGGTGGTGGTATTTCACTGGAGACATTACTATAGTACCTCGTTCACTGTATCTTTGGGATCCACTCTCGATCAATGGCCTCAATTCATCCATTGAATCAGATGGAGGGGAGGAACCCAAGGGTTTCTAACTTGCGAGCTAGCATTCTCACCATTTCATTTTCCCTCTTCTCTTTATGGTCTCTAACATCTCATGGGGAGGTTTTTATCTGGTTTGGTATACTTTGCTAGATTATTACAGTGCTATAAGTCTTCATGCTACACGATGGTTGACGCTATGATTATTTGAACATTCGAGTTTCACTGGACAATCATTGGGGTATACTGGTATTCATGGAATGGGTTTGTCAACAACCAATTCCTCCATTCGAATTAACCAGGTAAATTTAGCATAAGGTTTATTGTAATGCCTTTTTCCCCATCATTATAGATTTCTAGTAAAGCTATTAATCTCTATTTTCCCACCGAGTTAGGGTGGAGGGTTTTGCTGAGATAGAACATCAAACAAGGATCTATTCAAGACCGTTATTCAAATCCGAGTGTAATTGAAAACTAGCTCATATACATTCCAAGCATTTACACTATGCAAGGTTTCTGTCTTGGTTCATTTGGTTAAGGATTTAGCTTCGTAGGGAGCTTGATATTTATTTTGCTACAATTGTAGTATCAAAAAATTTCTTAAGTCTTCTTGCAGCTTGTAACCTTGAATTTGTTAAAGTTTCTATGTAACCTTTTAGCCTTGTACATTCTCCAAGATTATATTGGCATGTCGATCGATGTTTTGCCATTTGTATATTTATACTTATTGCCAAGGGTGGAAAACCTCAAACCCTATCTAGAATGGCTACATTATGGTTCTAAGGACTGTTAAATAAATTATATTTCTATGTACAATATTGGGATGCAATATTCATCATTATTATTTAGTTTTGGGGTTTATCCCTACAGTATTTCGACGTTGATTCGTTATCTTGCTGCTTGCATTCCATGGTTGAATGATGTTACATTTCTTCTTTATATTTTAACTATTTAGAGTATTATGCAAGCCCTCTCGCTTTCAACAACAATGGTTGAAGTTTGAAAGGAGAATTCCTCATATTTTAATATCGCAATGTAACTTAATGCTTTTAAAAATAACTGAGGGTTTATTGTTTCATATCTATATATATATATATATATATATATATATTATATATATTATATATATATATATATAGTTATATATATATATATATATATAGATATAATATATATATATCTATATTATATATATATATATATATATATATATAGATATATAGATATATATATTGTTTTAACTCATCTAATTTAATCGATACCTTTAGTTTCACTCTCGACTGAGAGTTCTTACTGTATTGCCTCCCTTACTTGTTTAACCGATTTCTAAATTCCTTAAATTGATACTCCAATTCTCTCTTCGGAATTTTATTATGAGTTAGGGTTCTGGATATATCCATGGACTTAGATGTTATCCTCTTACTCTAAGTTTTTGTAATTCTTGTTTAGTTCTATATCATTTTAGCAATACCTATTATAACAGATTTCTTTATATTGAAAATATCCTTATCATTCCCTTAACACAGGGGTTTAGTATTCTAACCTTAGCATATTGGTAAATTCTATTGAGAATTTCTAACAAATGAAGATTTTGTTTTCTGGTTAACATAATTATGTTTTAGCTTCATAACTATGTTTATCTTATTGCATATCTCATTTAGTTTCTATGAATACTATAACTTTGGATACTAACAAATAATTATCTATTCTACCTTTTGCATGAATTTATCTGTTCACATATTATCATAACAATTCATCATAATTAATCAAGCTAACTCATTCCTAATCACTGAGAATGGTCATTGTATTTACACCATAAATAGGATAAAATCTAACTAATCAACAACTAGTACTTCCACTTATTTGGACCGATGTATAGATTGAATTATTCTTGTTTTCAGTCTCCGAAGAGACCTTATTTTTTGTATCTTTTCCTCCTAACCTTGATACTACTTCAGTAGTCTTCCCCTGAGTTGTTCCTCAATACAGGAACTCTATTTATCTTGAGAACTTACAGTCTCACTGCCCTCTGATCCAAACCAGACATGGCCTCATAAAATTGCCTCGCATTTCATCACAACATTTACCTTTGTATTTTTCATTTTTTTACTAGATCTTAGATACCTTTATCCTCTTGATCTTCTTGAATAATTCTTCAAGAAATTAGTTAGGAACAGGTAACTATCTCTCTAACTAATTATTAAATAAAACAACATTTACTGATAACTGTTGTCTTATTTCCAAACAAAAGAATTTGTTTCCAAAATAGTGTTTTTTTTTTTAATGAAGAAAATAAATAATTTGTTGAAACTATACTAATTAAAATATTTACATGATCTCAGGATATCACAAAAATTCTCATATCCAATTCCATATAGTATAAGATGGTCAATAAGATGGTGAATGAGAGATAATATGACCATAATGAGTTGTATAAAGTGCATTAGAAATAGAACATTTTTATTAAATCAATATACCATAAATAAATAAAATAAGACATATATTTAAATTCATTTTTTATAGGTTTATTAATTAAATTTTAATTACAAATTATAAAATATAATGTTTGTTAAAATCAATTATTATATCTATATCTATCTATCTATCTATCTATCTATCTATCTATCTATTATCTATTATCTATCTATATATATATATATATATATATATATATATATATATATATATATAATATAATATTATATATATATAAATAGATATATAAATTATATTATTTATAGTTTGTTTTATATATTCTTATTTTAATATAAATAATTTTTATTTGTAATTATATTAGTTAATGGTTAAATTTATTATACTTTTATATATTTATTAAGTATATATTTTTAAAATATTATAATTGTTAATATAAATTATTATTATTATTTAAATTTATTTCAATGGGATATGCTTTTTTATGTTTTTGGAAATAATATTTTGTGATTTTATTAATAAATACAAAATTATATATAGCAAACTAGATTATTATTATTTTTTTATTTTTTATTTTTTTCTTTAATTAATTTCACGTTATGATTTTTATTATTATTCTTTTAATTTAATTAGCATGTCACAATATCTTCGATATTTTGTTGTAAAGTCTCTCTCAACCAAATAATTATATCATAAAAAATTAAATTATATTAATTATTGAAAATAAGTATTAAGTACTTTTAATTAAAAATATTATTTTATATTTTTAAGTTTTTCAATTTATTTATAAAATTAAGTAATATTATTTATATTTCAAGTTTTTCAATTTATTTATAAAAATTAATTCTTTTATATTTTTTTTTATTAAAAATATATAATTAATTAAAAAGGAAAATAAGATAGTGCGGGGAAACAAAGATCTAATTGAGGGAAAGTAAACTAAGTTCTTATATAATGGTGGTTCAATATAAAAAAAACAAGAATTATCTTTTTATGTTATCAATGTTAAGAAGAAAATAAACATTTCTAAAACAACCATTTATTCTAATGAATTTCATAATGAAATTGAGCATTGGTAGATTACCAAAATGCCATGGGATGAAACAACATGATGATTCTAATAGAGTTCAACATAAGAGAAGCTTTAAAAACCAACATGAGGGGAATACTATCACTTAAAGTCACATTTAAAAATAATAAAATAATAGTTATTTTAACATATAAAAAAATAGTAATAATAAGAAAAATTAATGTCATCCACAAATAAGACACTATAATTTTCGCCCTAATTTTATATCAAATTTATATAAACATAAAGTAATTGACAATATGAGAGAGATGCAATTTTTTTTTGACGATTTAATGTGTAATTCATTCTAACTATGATGTCCCCGGTATTTGTAAATATTATTACAGCAATAAAACAAACTTAACAATGTTAATTGACTTGGAAGTCTAAAAACAAAAAAAAAAAGATATATACATATAATAAATTATGTGAAAAGATTTTGGTTAAGCCATGCAGAAGACGAATGTATTGAATGATGTTAGATTATTCATCTCTCACATGTGAGGTGGTCAGGGTGGTCAGTTAGCTACCCCTAACCACCCCCAGGAGATTTATTCTTGTGGAAATGAACCGAGAGGGTATGGGTACCTCAGTTGAAGAATTAAAAAAGAAAGACTGAGAACAAGAACATGTGCTCATAAGTCACACAAGCTATTTAGGATACACTAGGATAAGTATCGTTAGGACCGGATAGCCACAGTGCACATATAGTTTCAATTCAAAATTCGTGCATGTGAGGAATGGCTTGGGAGAGATTCAACCTCTAGTTGTTGATCTCATGGTTGGGAGGAACTGGGCATATTATATTGAAGCACTGGACTCGAAGGTGAGTTATAACTAAGAACTAGGCAAATTTCGTTCTTACATTGGCACAAAAAATTCAGATAAGTATTTACTATGATTTGAAATATTAATTTATTTTTGTTTACAATGGTCCATTATAAAGTGTAGGCATCGCTAGAATTGCTTACTTGAGAGAATGAGTATGAATCTAGTTAGAACTTAGAAGTACAGAAACAATTTTAGCATAAAGAAAACACTAACTACAAATTTTGAGGACTGAAACTGAATGTTACTTTTTGTGGGAAGTAAATCTTGAGAACTAAACTAAATGTTATTTCATGTAAAAACAAACTGGAAAAGGGAACTCAAAAACACAATTACTTTCTAAAAGTCCTTGTGGAAAAAAATTCTAGTACTTGGGTAAGGCCTATCCAAAAAAAGGGGCAGAAATAAAATATCCTTAGAAAAACATTCTAAAAGATGAATGAACTTACTAAGTAATGAGAAAGAGCAGAACAAAGAAATGATCTTCTAAAAATCTGGATATATTGTAACAATAGAAGATAGGTATGCAGGTTAAAGAAATTTAATAGTCTCATAGACTCCATGATTGAACCCTATACATTAAACATACCCTCGGTATCAGAAAAAGAACCATCAAAACATAGAACATGTCAAACCGCAGTTCTCAGAAGACCCATAATTTATATAATGTCATAAATTCCACTGAAAGCTTATTTGAGATAGCCACAAGAAGTTAAACACCAAAAAAACTCCACCTATGCTCTCAATGCGGATATCCGGGCCAGAAAAATCATCTATATGTATGTATATTAAACAAAATTACCGAGCGGAGCAATGACTGATAAGTGAATAGTTCTTGAATTTAAAGTCTCAGACAAAAAAATTCAATACATAAGCTAGTCAAGGCATTTCCAGGATAATAATTTAAGGACTAGAGTAATTTCACTCTTTAAAGGAGGAAATTTCGCAAATACACAACAATCTGACTACCAGACTTAAGAAATTACTATAAACTATAGCATAATCAATGGAAGAATTATCACAGGAGTAATATACCATTCTCTTGCTCCACTATTAAACCCCTACACAAGGTAAAGAATCCACATTACCCAGTGCCTTTATAGTCTTTCCACTCAGCCGCGTGTTATGACCGAGAGGCTGGAAGAAGAACCAGGTTCGAGCAAGTTAACCTAGTGCATGGAAGGGTTGAATCTATCTAGAAGACCCTACACCACAATAACAAACTATTAGCAAAATAATGTATTAAGAAAACAAAGCATGTGCCCGAGCCAAGAGGGAAAAGGGATTGTTACCTGAATTCGCTAGTCGAAGCTAGATAATCTCGTGTGAGGAAGTAAGTCCAGCAGCCATTCTATTAAACCTGAAACAAGAAAGGGAACTGGGAAGGCCATGGCATCGAGGATTTGAACCTACAACTTAAACTCTCCCCTATGAAAGATGGAGATTGCACCTAAACCAAACCCCAGAGTTGCGAGCTCATGGAAGTGAACAAGTGAACTGAACAGTCTTTGTGATGGTAGAGGAAACAAAGGGGTTAGAGTTTTGGCTCACATCATTTGATGATGTCATGCGAAAGATAGTCATAGATGAGGCACACTGCTCGAGTGAATGGGAAATAGTTGTAACACACCTGGAATCCTCCATATGTCTCACCTAGCCAAGACTAAAGGGTGGTAGGTCACGTGGTTAGAGCTTTAGATTGATGTAATATACTGACTTTGCAATGATATCAATCATATAATAGAATCATAAACCTAATTAAAAAGGTGTCTAGGAATCATCGGAGAGGTGACATTATTTCTATGTACTAAGGATTAATATCATCATGAAAACCTTGTAATAAAAATAAAAATCATAACCATGGTAAATAGTAATAATCTTGTAAAGTGAAGGATCCTTCTCGAGTAATAAATTTTAATTATATATATATATATATATATATATATATATATATATATATATATATTATATATATATATATATATATATATATATATATATATATATTATATATATATATATATATATATATATATATTTGTTGGAAATATTTACTAGGGTGTGTGATAAGTGGTATCAAGAGCACTCAGGTTGCAAAACAGAGGCCTCTCGAAGATGAATGAATAATAAAAATTGTGATGTGCATAGAGAGAGGAAAGAATCATCATCATGTGAACTGGACTTACAGAACTAAGGCTGATGATGAGAGCAGGAACAACATCTTTTCCAGAAACCAATCCTGAAGTGTGGGTAAAGTTGGGTGAGAAGTCGTGTAACACCAATGCTGGCATTCTAGAGACAATGAAAGAATTAAAGAATGATATGGCCGAGTTACGGGAAAAAAACAAAATTATGATGAAAGAACGAGAAAATATTATGAAAATTTTGTCTCACAAACAGAACCAACAACAACCAATTCCCAGTCCTCAACATGGAAACAAGACTAGTGGTCAAGAGTTCTAGAGTGAGCATCCAGACACCGAAGGCGGCAAAGAAAATCAAGAAGAATAATCAGATATTGTATCGGATCATAAACAACATAAAAGAGAAAAAATTGTGTTACAAGGAGAATTCCTGGAAATAAAACCTCCCCTTTTTGAAGGCGAATAGGAGGAGGCTATTGAAGCCTCGCTTATTAATATGAATAAGTATTTTCAATTGTATGAATATGATCACAATTTGAAAGTTGGTTTATCCATTTCATAATTGAAAGGAAAGGCCACCTTATGGTGGTAGGAGGTAAAGACTGTACGTCAAGTGAATGAACAAAATGTGACTTGGGAAAAATTTCTAAAGCAATTTAACAAAAAATATTCAACTGAGAGATTTTACGATGAGAAGGCAAAAGAGTTTCATGATCTCTAACTAGGACAATTTTTCATGGATGAATTCACAATCAAATTCACATCTGTGCTATGATATGTTCCCTACATATGAGAAGAAAAATCAAAGGTGTAGATATTTGTCATCAGTTTCTCATTATTTATGAAAGAGCATCTAGAATTTGACAATCTAAAGACCATGGATGAAGTGATAAGAAAGGTTTGTTTGTGTTATTAGTAGCCCAGGAAAAAGGGAGATGGAGGAAATAGATGGGTCGATAAAAAGGGAGTTAATTTTACACCTAGAAATAAAGGAAAGAAGACCAGTATTAATAGAGGACCTTACCAGGGTCAAGAAAGTAGAATAGGAACAAAAATCAGCCAAGGTTCAAATTCCGAAATGAATCCAATCCGAATGGGCAATCAAATAAGAGTGTAGTGGAAACAATCGTTAGATCTCGAGTACAATGTTGGGGATGTGGAGGACTACACTATGTTAAAAATTGTCCATACGTAAAGGAATTGATCAGGTTGCACAATTCCAAGAAGCATCAACAATAGGAGAGGTGGTGAGGAGTATAATGAAAATCAATGCTTCTCTCAAGGATCATCAGGTGGAGTACCAAACTACGATGATAGAATTCAAAGGTAAGATCTTCGACCAAACTATATCCATTTTGATTGATCCAAGAGCTACCTTGATTTATGTAAGTCCCAAAGTGATTGAACAATGTAGCTTACAAGCTGTTAAATTTAAGAACGCTTGGCTAGTACAACTCACCATGGGAGAAAGGAGGAGGGTGTTGGCTAAGGTCAATAGTTTTCCTCTAAAGTTAGTAGGTCAGCCCATTGTGGAAGACTTGAATGTCTTACCTTTAGGATCATATGATGTCCTCAAAGATATGGACTAGTTGGAAAAACGTTGGTCCCTCATTCACTGTAGAGTCAAAACTATTAATTATGTTAATGAAGAGAGAAGAAGACAACGAATTCGGGGCATAGAAAGACCACTAAAATTGAGACGAGTGAGATCTTCCTGGTTAGCAAAATTCATATGCAAAGGATGTCAAATTTAAGAAATACAATTATGATATTCCAATTCAAAGGAAAAATCTGACACCATAGAAAATATACCCGTGGTACAAAATTTTATGGATGTGTTTCAGGAGGATATTTTGAGTTGCCTCCCAAGGGAGATATAGAGTTTACTATGGAGTTGAACCCCAGGGCTGTATCAATATCCCAAGTTCCTTATCAGATGAGTGTACCAGAAATGAAAGAGTTGAAAACGCAATTACAAGAGTTTCATAAAAAATATATTTTCCCAAGTGTATCACCTTGGGGAGCTCCTTTACTCTTCGTTAAGAAGAAGGATGGAAACTTATGTTTATACATGGATTATCGACAACTAAATAAACTGATAGTCAAAAATAAATACCCCTTGCCTCATATTGATGAACTATTTAACCAAGTGAATGCAACTATAATATTTTAGTGGGATCCTGAATATAAGTTTTTATGGTAGCAAGCTAAAAAATCAAACAATAGTGAACAACAATTGGGTTATTAGATAAATTAGGAAAACATGTTGATTTATAAAGGAAGAATGTACGTAACTAACCATAAAAATATTGAACAGCTAATTAGAGATGACTATCATAAAACTCCTTATGCAGCCCATCCTTGGTATCATAAATTAATCACTACACTCATAAAAGAATATTTTAGGCCCATTATGAAGTGAGAAGTGGCTGATTATTTGTCTCGCTGTTTAGGATGTAAGCAAGTAAAAGTGGAGCACCAACATCCGTCTGGATTACTCCACCCATTTCCTATTCCATAATTGAAGTGGGAAACAATTTCAATCGATTTTATTATAGGGTTACTTATGTCCAAAAAGTAAAATGACTCCCTAATGGTGGTGGTCGATAAATTGAGCAAGTATGCTCATTTCATACGGGTACAGTCTACTTTTCAAACCATTTAAATGGCCAACATATTCATGAAATATATTTTCAGATTACATAGAATACTAAAGGTTATAATTTTAGAAAAAGATGTAAAATTTACATATGCATTCTAGATAAATTGTAGCACAACCTAGCATCCCCAGACTGACATGCAGATTGAGCGAGTAAATCAAATTGTGGAAGATATGCTATCAATTAATGTGATGCAACAACCATCTAAATGGGAGGATTACATACATTTAGTATAGTTTTCTTAAAATAATAACTACCATACGTCATTACGGATAATTCTGTTTGAGGTAATATAAAAATGAAAGTGAAGAACACCCTTAAATGGGGGTGGTACCAAAGATAAATTAATGCTTGGACCTATCATGTTAAATGAAATCGAGGATACACTTAAGAATATACGCTCGAACTTAAAGACTACTCAAGATCGACAGAAAAATTATGTTGAAAGGAAGAGAAGTATTTTAGGAATTTCATATCAGAGACCATGTTTATATATGAGTACGAGCCAAGAAGAGTGCCTTGTAATCGAGTGGTTCCGCTAAGCTAGCACCCCAATTTTGCGGCCCTTCCCAAATATTGTCTTGAATTAGGCCTGTAGCTTATCAATTTCTATGTCCAGTCGCATACGTGTGCATAATGTCTTTCATGTTTCTGTATTAAAAAAATACGTATATGATCCTAACCATATAATCAATTGGTAGGACATATGGGAAACTTATTCAACCATAAGAAATATTTAATTATTAATTTTAGTTTGCAAGTAAAGGCTGCTAAGAAAGAATGACTATTTTTCCATGTTATGTGTAGATATAACCGGAAGGCGAGTTCCTGGTCGAGCCTCTCCGTATAGTCGATTGGAGAGAAGTAACGCTGCAGAGGCAAGTTATCACCCAAGTTAAAGAGTAATGGTAGCATTTTGGGCCAGAAGAAGCCACTTGGGAGGATGAACAAGTCATTAAGGAAGCTTACCAAGAATTATTTGTAAAATATAAACATTGGGACGATGTTTAAGCTAAGGTGGGGAAGATGTGATGTCTGCAGTAATTGTAAATATTATTACCGTAGTAAAACAAACTAAACATTTTTAATTGACTTATGAAGTTAAAAAAAGAAATTATAAATATTATTAATTATGTTAAAATATTTTGATTATGCCATGCAGAAAACAAATTTCTTGAAGGATATCAGATTATTCATCTCTCACATGTCAGGTGGTTAGCGTAGGCAGTTACCTACCACTAACCACCCCAACGATATTTATTCTCTGGGAAAAAAATCAAGAGGATATGGGTGCCTACGGTGAAGAAGGAAAACAAAACACTGAGAACAAGAACCTATGCTGAGAAGTTAGAAAAGTTGTTCAAGCTACATTGGTCTAAATCTCGTTAGGAGTAGATAGCCATAGTGCACATATAGCTTCAATTTAAAATTCCTGTATGTGAGGAATAATTGAGGCGCACACTTAGCAAGTAGTTGTTGATCTCATGGTTGCGAGGAACTAGGCATGTTACACTCAAGCACTGGACTGGAAGGTGAGTCATAACTAAGGACATGGCAAATTCCGTTCTTATATTGGAATGAAACATTTAGATAAGTGTTTTTTCTGCTTTGAAAGATTAATTCATTTTTGTCTAGAATGATCTGTTATAAAGTGCAAGTGTAACTAAACTTGCTTACAGTGAGCAGATGAGTATGAATATAGTTAAAACTCAAAAGTACAAAAAATAGTTTTAACATAAAGAAAACACTAACTACAAATTTTGAGGATTGAAACTGAATGTTACTTTAGTAGGATGTAAATCTTGAGAACTAAACTGAATATTATTTCCTATAAAAACAAACTCTAAATGGAAACTCAAAAAGACAATTACCTTTTTAAAATCCATGTGAAAGAAAATTTTGGTACTTGGGTAAGCCTTCTCCAAAAAAAAATCATAGAAAGAAAATATCCTTAAAAAAGGATTGTAAGAGATGAACAAACAAATTAAGTAATGACAAAGAATAGAAAAAATAATTGATCTTCTAAAAATCCTACTATATCAAAACAATGAGAGACAAGTATGCAAGTTAAATAAAATTAGCAGTCTCATAGACTCCCTGATTGAACCCCATACATTAAGCATACCCTCGTTATCAAAAAACGAACCATTAAAACACAAAACATGTCAAACCGTAGTTCAGAAAAAACCAATAATTTACATAACGTCATAAATACCACTGAAGGCTTATCTCAGATAACCACAGCAAGTTAAACACCACAAAAAATATGCTTGTGCTCTCGATGCCAGAAAAACCATCTAAATGAGGCACACTTGAAATCCTCCAGAAGTCTGATCCCGTGAAGACTAAGTGGTGGTAGCTCACGTGGTTAGACCTTTAGACTTAAGTAATATATTGACTTCCCAAATGATATCAATCACATAATAGAATCATAAACATAATTAAAAAGGAGTCTAGGAATCATCGGAGGGGTGATATTTTTCCATGTACGAAGGATTAATATCATCATGAAAACCTTGTAATAAAAATGAAAATCATAACCATGGTAAATATTAATAATCTTCTAAATTGAAGGATCCTTCTTGAGTAATAAATTTTCATTGTTTTTATCTATATCTATATATATATATATTTGTTGGAAATATTTACTAGGGTATGTGACATTATGTTTAGGTGACATGTAATACATAATAGATATATATCCCTAGGATAAGAACTAAGAACCAATTCCCATGATCTTCGAAATGAGTGGAGGTCCACTCCCAACACTCCTTGGAATGATAGAGTCCATCAAATTTTCGATTCTAAAAGGTGTAATATTGAAAACAATTCATTTGAGACTATGAGGCTCTTACTTACATCTGCTCTCAATTCGCTAACATCTCTCACACTTCCAATCTTCTTGAATTATTAAGCTAGCCAAACTATCACTGTCTTGGAGTGCGTTTTCTCTCTCTTTTTTTTTAGCATAGAAACAAGATTTGGAAGAATGACAATTAGATTCTTTTTCTTTTCTTGAGGTCGAATAGAACACACTGGCCATAGTGGACATTAAGCACCATCATCATCATCATCATCACACACACACAGATATATATATATATATATATATATTTGGTGTGAGCCATAATGGAATATTTCAATGTCCATATTAAATAACACAATTTTACATGAACTAAAAATAAAGTAATTTAAATTAAATATTTTCTTATATTTTCACTTTTAATGTGTAGAAATAAATGAAATTTATTTCTTTTTTGATATGGAGTTTATATGTATCATTTGAAAAAATATTAATAATAGAAAACAATTTAATATGAGTTATAAAACAAATATTTCAATATGCATGTTGACTAAAAGATTTTGATAGAAAATGTATAAAAAGAATTTAAAAAGTTTTATTTAATTAATAGGTTCTTTCTAATTCAAAGTATTGGTGGTTGGGTTGTTGGGGGGGTGGGGGGAGGGGGTAGAGAAGGGGGGTGTTTCTAATTCCTATATTTTTTATTTTGAAATAAAAGAGTTGATGTATTAACATTTTAAAGCGGAAAATGTGAATATTTCAATGTAAACTAAGTATATATCATATAAAAACGAGTGAAAATAAAAAAAATTATAATTAAAATATCTTATTAGTGTGTTACTCAAAACAATTATATATTCATTTCAAGACTAGATTTATTATAAGTAGACATAAATCAAATCTTTTGAAGTGAAAATCATTTCTCAAATCTTGAAAAATCCAAAATTGAAATAAATTTATATTAATTGCTAAATATAAATAAATTATTTTAATTATATATTTTTATATATATATAACATAAATAAAATTAATCCTAAGTAGATGGTATTTAAACAAGAAATACCCATCTTGCTGCAAGGTGCAAATAAGTACACAAAATCATTAATTAAATATATTATTACGAAATCTAAGTTGATTATAATATCATTGAAGGGTTTGTGATAATAATCATAATGCATATAAACCCCTCAAACAGGGTGTCTCCACTCAGGGTTACTAACCTGCCAGGGTTTTGCTCAAATGCATATTTACCCACTAAAAGGAAACAAAGTCATTAGATGAACTATTGAAATGATAATATCCAAAAGGTTTGAGTTTACTATGTTTACCTTGCATCCAGTGACAATGCAAAGAAGACAAAAGACCATGGTACCTGCACCATAAGACCTTACATGACTAAAAGTCCGTTACTTTTAGATGTTATTAAGAAAATATGGATTTCACAAAAATTGACTTGCAAAAATGAAATCTTTAGAAATAATGGTGGAAATTGAGCAGTAGCTTGGATTAGGCCCGTAGATACCATCTCCCTTATTTGCCTATGCCATTCAAGATCCAACATAAGTATCTCCACTTTTCACTATTTCATTTGAATCTACCTCACCCTTTGAATTCTTTACTGACACATCTTCGAACCTATTCAATGAATGTTGTTCCACTTCCAAAGCTATGATATTTTTGTCCCTTTTCTTCACCAAGTATCTGCATATTGTCAATAAAACCTCTACATGAATATTTTTCTTTGTAATCTGGTTAAACAAAAATAATTTTCTACTTAGAGAATCGTTTTTGAACATAAACTTCTCATTGCTAGTTATTTGTAATTGTACATTCTCATGTTGTTAAAGAAAATGGGCCCTATATTTTCATTTAGTATATGTTCTTTCCGTGGATTTAGCTTCCACAAAGGACACATATCAGTCCCTCCTTTTCATCCTACGTTGTGAAATTCCTATGAAAAAGTACCACTTTACTATTTCACACTTCGAAGCATCTACATAACTCCACTGACCATACATCAAAGACTATGGAATTTGCAGGGTTTCATCATCATCAAACTTCAAAAATGAAGAAAATGACTTCAAAATTGAACCTGAAAACAGGAACTTTATCTCCTTCACTTCACTTCTTTTCTAGCAAACATAAACATGCATTGTTGTTGCCTCTTGTCAATAAACCCCACAAGTATCTTAGTGGTTTGCATAATGATATATTACATGACTTGGTAGTAGATTTTGAAATTAAATCAATACCGACTTGTGCCACCTTTTTCGATGAACAAAAGAGGGCTTCATAATTTGTAGTAAAAAACCTGGCCTAAGGATGCTAGTGTTGTAGTTTTATGCTTTCTTGGCTTGCTCATTTAGAAAATGTAATCAATGGAAACAAACTCTTGTAATGAAAGTTATGGTTTTGGTCTTGCGTTTCTAGTGCATTTTGTAGGATCTCATTAGTGAGATACCTAACCTAGTTTGACCCTCTCTTGGATGCATAAATCTTACACACATGAACCATTTGTTTTGAATACTCACCCTTTTGGTAGATCCGTAGCACCCTTGTAGACAACTATGCTATGTTGGTAACTGATAGATTACAAATAAAACATATATTGTAGGAATGGTTTCTGACTTTCGTGCCATATTATAGGCATGGATCAACTTGTTCTTTTGTGTGAAATCTGCCAATCAAATTTGGACCATGAATAGAGAATGTTTTAATGACATCCTATTCCTCCTTGGATATCCTTTGCAGTTATGGGAATTTTGTTGTGTAACCAAATTCCTCAAGGATAGATTTGCAATAGTAACAACCTTACACTCTTTATCATCATCAAAGAGTTTCCAAAACATGTGATATGCAAGAGAATGGTAATACTAGATTTGAATAAGGGATTGAATGACATGAATATCTTGGTCTTCATATCCGTGAATTTAAGTGATTCGGATCTTGAGTTTATATTTAAGAACATGAATTTAAGAATCTTTCTTTTTAATCAAAACCTTCATAGTTTATTCATTTCCAGGATCTGTGCCTGCAGAGATTATTTCCTCGAGAATTTCCTCAAGAATTCATAAAAAATTGTTTATTATTTTTTTTCCCTAAATTAATTTACATATTTGATAGTGGATTGTACACTACATCAGATGTAGGTTGAGACATGGAAGGGGTGGCTAAGGGTGAAGATGCAGAAACTATTCTACTATTTTAATTTCCTCAAGAATTCATACAAATTTGTTTGTTATTTCCTTTTCCATAAATTAATTTACATATTTGAAATATTAATAATACTTCTACATAATTTGAATGAAATATACATTTTGCAGGTTCATTACTTCTTCTTCAAGTTTTTCTCAACAAGTTTTGATGAAATTTCAAATATGGAATGACAACCATGATGTTATTCACAATGTTATATTTTTTTTCTCCTCTTCCATTACAATCTACTACTTGTAATTTTTTATTTAAACTTAAAAAATCATCTTTGACGATCAACAGGCGATCTTTGTTACAAACATTATACTCTCTGTAAATTTCACCTGATGTAAATCATCTAACTTTATATTCCACCTTTACATGCAATCTTGTTTATTAATTATTATTTTCAATAACCTTCCACATGTCATCATTATTCTTCAATTGCCCCACATGTCAAAAAGCAACGCCATAAATAGGTAGCATGTGGAAAAATAGCATAAATGAAGAAAAATATCATATGTTTTGCAATCTTGTCTCCTTCAAACTTGTTTTAAAATTAAAAACAATAAACCTTAAAATAATAGACCATAACATGTTCACATAAAGCATAGCAACTACATGGATAATGGATAACCTCTACATGAGACTAATTTTATTTACAAAATATCCATACTCAGAATACTCACAAGTAACTCAACGATATAGTTGCAACTGTAACTCAATCTTCCACCCTTGCTTTCAATCTTTTCTATAAATAATTACTTTTAATGCCCATTCACATATTGCTATTATTCCTCAATTTATGTCTTACCAAGTTTCCTTTGCAACATCTAGTGCAAATGCTAATTAAATATATTGTTCTGTACTATAAGTTGATTATAATATAGAGATGAAAGAATTAAATAAATTGTATTTAAACCAGAAACATCCATCATCCATCATGCTGCAAGGTACAAATAAGTATACAAAATCATTAATTAAATATATTATTAGGTACTCTAAGTTGATTATAATGGGGAGATGAATGAACCTCCTCCTCACGTCACTGCATTGCAATGAGCATTCGACTGGTACAAATTATAATCTTCAACCTTTCAAAAAGAGAAACAAATCACCTAATTGGTGCAGCAGATGAAGATATTTTGGACCGTTTCGCTTCACAGCGAACACTATCTCTGTGCTACCGACACTATACATTAAAGCTTTTCAGCAGAGTCAGAATGGACAAGACTTCATCTGTTAATTTGTCTCTTCCAGGAGCGTATGTCTGATGAGACTTTACATTGTGTAACATGACTTTCGATATCATCTTTAGCCACTCAAATTTTAGAGCACATTTTAAATTCTAATTATCCAATTTAATTTGTTAGGAAGAATCAACCAAGACTTTCGAACCTACCGCATAAGGAAACAATTCTATATTTTCATGCATGAGACACCCAACAAAAATAATATGAAATTTCTCATGCGTGTGTCTGTAAACAAAATTAATATCGAAATAAAATTGTAAACATTTTTATAGTAGTAAAATTTCATTCCCTCCTAAGGATAGTCAGGGCAATTGTAAAATAATTCAGCCATAATCCAAAAGAGTTGGAGGATTCTTCAATGGCCAGAGAACCAAACGAAGAAGCTAGTTTTCCCTTCAGGGAGCTCACAGCTAAACAAAGAGCCAGAGCTAGAGCTGAGAGCCAGAGCCAGAGCCAAGAGCCAGAGCCAGAGCTAGAGCTAGAGCTAGAGCGAGAACCAAAGTGAAAGCTAGAGCCAGAGCCAAAGCTAGAGACAAGAGCCAGATCTAGAGCTGAGAGCTAGAGCCATAGCCATAGCTAGAGCCGAGAACTAAAGCCAAGAGATGAGAGCGAGAGAACCAAATAGCCAGGGATAAAAATGGTATTCCAAGCCCAATGGTTCAATCGTAACCTATTTGAATTGAGTGTGGAACTTGTAAAATAATTCAGCCATAATCCAAAAGAGTCTAATCGAGCTGATTAGAGCTCAACGAGGCATAGCCCAAGACGTTTGGGTGAAGTCCATATTATATTGCTGTTATGTGTGATTGCTTATTGCTACATTCTATATACTGTTACATGCATTTCATATCAGTTTAAGAAAATGAACATAAGCACTTAACAGTTAAAGGTAAGCGAAAGCATACACCTGTTTCAAGCACTTTTAATTGTGCAATTATCAATCATAAGCATAGATCTTGTGAATATATAAGCTTTGGTGTGGGAGAGGTTCAGGTAAGCATGAAAAGAAAACTTTCATGCCCCATTTTAGATCAGGTGGTACCAGAGCGAAGTTGATTAACCCCACCTTCAAAGAAGGTGATATTGGAGTTAAGTTATAATAGAGTAGGTTTTATCATGAAGCAGGTTGTACCATGATGCAAGTGGTATCAAATTAGAATGCTTGATTGACAGAGCAATCTATATGTTTGTTTGACTTGAAAGGTCTTCAAACAGGAGCAAGGATTTTTTTGTTTGATTGTTTATAAACTGACTGTTGTTTGAGTTTGCAAAGGTGAAGGGAAAGTTGTTGATAGCTAAGTCCAGGAGAGGACAAGAAGGAAGAAGGGCTGATGGCATTCTTCTTATCCCAAAGGACCTCAAAGAAATCCTTGAAGCACAAGAGGTTTTTTGCAAAAGTTTGCTTGAATAAGCTCTTTGTTAATCTTGTTAGAAGTTCTTTTATTCATTTTGATAATAACTACTTCTACAAGTGAGTCCTCAAATCCTTCCTTCATCACAAGATTCTCTGATGAATAAATGAGGCAAGACTTGTTGATCATGATGGATATCTTGAGAGAAATGAGTGTTGGACTTCGAGAGTAGTTGAATTCCATGAGGGAAGAGAAGCAGTTGCTTTCTAACAAATTGCAGGAAATGGAGAGACAACTTTATATTGCAAATATGAACCTGGAAAGGGTGCATGAGTTGGAGACACAGCTCCTTGTTACCAAAGAAGCCTTATTCAAGCATCAACTTGAAGAAGAGGTAAATAATTCTAGTTTATCTTCAATTTCCCCTAACAATGTTTATATTGGTTCTTTTGAAAAACATACCAGAGGCATAGGTTCCAAGTTATTGTCCAAGATTGCCTATGAAGGAAAAGGTTTGGGAAAACATGCACAGGGTATTGTTGAGCCAATAATGATTGAGGAAAGGCCTAAGTATTTGGGTCTTGGCTATGGACAATCTTATGGAGAAAGTTCTAAAGCTGCCATGAAGACAATTGAAATAGTTCCAAGGAGGATTTTCATTTCACGTCTTCTACCTCAAAAGTGTAAAGACTGTATTCATGGGGAGTGAAATAGTTTGAAACATCATTTTCAGGAAGAAGGTGTTCATAAGCATACACTTGAACTAGAGAGTTGTGGAAACTATGAAAGAAATGAATAGATTCATGGTGTTCCAGAGGGAGATACTTCTTCATTCAATTCACCTCTTGATGAAAGAAATAAAGGTGAAAAATAAGGATATAAATATGGTTCTAATCATATTCCTTTTGATTATGTTAAGCATGATAAATTTCCATATAAGCATTGGAAAAGAATTGCATGTCAATGTTGTGGTTGGGAGAGCCATAACATTTCTAGTTTTTGGAAGAGGATGGCCACATGCAAGAAACTTTGGAAGGAAAAGAAGCAAAAAGCCAAAGGTCCCTTGGACAAGGCAAATCATGTTGTTGAGGAGATGCACATGTGTTGCAATCACTGCCATAAGCAAGGACATATTGCTGAAAGGTGTTGGACTTTGAATCCAACAATGCTTCCACAAAACTTCAAGAAGGTGGAAAGAGAAAATAGCAAGAATGGAAAGGAAGTTTCCATAAATGATGCATTTCAAGATGATTCACATGTTGCTATTGATGTGCAGAAAAAGGAAGGACATTTGAAATGGATTGGTAAGAAATGGCTAGTGTTCTTATCTAATTAAAGTTTCATATCTTTTGATGTGAAGAGAAATCTATTACATCTATTTTCATTTCTTTGTTAATGGAATGCAAGTTGCATGTTTTTACCAAGAAGGTGAATGGAAAAATTTAAGTAGTAGACTCAATTTATTGTTGCAACATTATATTCATTTCAGCTTTGAATGTATAGTGTGCTTAGGTGAAAGTTGAAAGGTGAATTGCATGCATAAGCATGATATGCATGAACACGGGGATGTTGATGATTTCCTTGTATTTGAACACGTATTTTTGATTAACTTAAGGATTGATTACTTTGTTGTAAACATGCATGTAATGCAATATTGAATTGAGAAAAGTTGATATGGTTTCCAAGATGGAGATGTTGATGAAGTATTTCGTCTTTGAAAAAGAACTGTAGAATTATTTTTCTACATGCTTGACTTGAAGGGTCAGTTGTTTTAAAGGAATGTTTTGTTGGCTTGTTATCTAGTCAACCATTTGTATGCAGATGTCAAAACATGGAGGTGTTCACAAGATGTGAAATCTGTTTCTTTTGTTAAAGTAGGATTTTAGGTCATCCAATTGTTCTCTGTAATTATATTGTTGTTAACAGTTGTTGTTGACAATATGTCAAACAAATAAAAATGTAAATTTTGGTGGAGAATATGTAAATTCACATTTGTTTGATCCACCTTGGATCAATCATCAAGGAAGAGAAGTTCAAACTACCTTATGCGACCTTCTCGGCAAGGGTTCTCTAGGAAGTTAAGGAGGAAGATGGTTCTTCCCAGGAGGACAAGCAAATGCAAGAAGGGAGTGTTCAAAGGCTTTGGTTTAGAGGCACTATGCAAGGCAAGTGTATTGAGGCTGAAAGAAGAGGGTGAGGTACTCTTAGTTACTATTCAGATCAGTTTATCAGTCTTTTGCAGTCCAAAAGATTATTAGTGGGAAGGCGTGATCCAAAATGGATCTTTGATAATCCTAAAAGTCTAAAAGACTTCATATAGAGGTAAAAAGGTGCTAAACAGAAAAAAACCTTTGTGAATCCGAGTCAGATAAAAGAAAGGGCTGAAAGTGGAGGATCATGGAGATGGACACTTTACAAACAAACCTTAATAAAGGCAATAGACCAATCAACGGTGCATTAAAGGGGCTTGTTATATATATATATATATATATATATATATATATATATATATATATATATATATATATATATATATAATATATATTTAATTGCAATCATATAAAGGACGGAGTGTACAGGACCACAACCCCTAGCGATTGCAATATGTGATCGATGCGATATCACATTGAAAAACACCATGGAATAGTGGTTGGACCCTGGGGCTATTACAAATACGATACGTCGATGAGTGATATGCGCTAAGTGCCGATTGGGTGATTGGGCAATTAGAGGAGTAGAGACGTAGACCCAAGCTAATGCAATATGCGATGTGTGATATCGGTGATCGGGTGATCAGAGTGGTCGGTAAATTGGATCACGATGATACAAAGGAGCTAATGCACCATGCAATGTGTGATTGCGATTAACGATTAGGGCACAGACCTAATGAGGTTTATGGATGCGATTTCATTTAATTTGAAATCTAGCTTGGGCACTCAATAATGGATCTCTATGTATTTCCGTGTATTTGGGGTTTTGGCCATACACAATGCGATTGGCAATGTGTGATAAGAGTACAGACTCGAGAGGTTTATAAATGTGATTGCATATTATTTGAGTTTCGGTTGTAATGCTCATGATGGTGTTTACGTGAGTTTTCCTATGTATCGTCGTTATGAACAAGAATGCATTATTTCGTGGATTTTGTTATGGAAAGAGGCCACCAGTTCATTTCCATTTGGAAAGAGCCATCACACTTGTGCCACGCTATGAGCGGGTGTTTCTGTAACAGGAATGCATTATGTAATGCGCAGATCCATAGAGATAGTAAGCCATAGGGCCAATGGCAGATCCACAAAGTTATAGAGCCACAGGGCTAGACATAGAGCCCCAAAGCTAGTGAGCTAGAGGGTTAATCAAAGAGATGCAGAGCCATAAAGGAATGATTCCTCATGATGAGAGACAGAGGAATGGTTGGGAGAAGCGACAAAGTTGGAGGATTCTTCAATGGCCATAGAGCCAAGCGAAGAAGCTAGTTTTCCCTTCAGGGAGCTCATAGCTGAGCAAAGAGTGAGAGCCAAAGCTGAAAGATAGAGAAAGAGCTAAGAGCCAGAGCAAGAGCAAGAGCTAAAGCTAGAGCTAGAGAGAAAGATAGGGCCGAGAGCTGGAGCGAGAGCCAAGAGCCAGAGCTAGAGCTAGAGCCAAAGCCAAAGCTAGAGCCCAATCTAGACCCAGAGCCAGAGCCGAGAGCTAGAGCTAGAGCTACAGCCAAGAGCTAGAGCTAGAGCCAAGAGCTAGAGCCAGAGCCAGAGCCAGAGCCAAGAGCTAGAGCTAAGAGCCGAGAGTTAGAGATCCAAACGGTCAAGGACAAAAATGGTATTCTAAGCCTAAAAGTTTAGTCGTAACCTATTGGAGTTGAGTGTGGAACCTATAAAGGAATTCAACCATAATCCCAAAGAGTCTAATCAAGTTGATTAGAGCTAAAGGAGATGTAACCCAAGAGGTTTGGGTGAACTCCATATTATATTCTTGTTATGTGTGATTGCTTATTGTTTCATTCTATTTACTATTATATGCATTTCATATCAGTTTAAGAAAATGAACATAAGCACTTAACAGTTAAATGCAAACAAAAGCATACACCTATTTTAAGCACTTTTAACTCTGCAATTATGAACCATAAGCATAGATCTTGTGAATATATAAGCGTTGGAGTGGGAAAGGTTTAGGTAACCATGACAAGAAACCTTTAGTGCCCCATTTTGAGATCACTACTTCTACGAAAGGAAATTTAGTGTCCTCAAATCCTATGTTTATGTTGTTGATGAAATAGATGGCCAACCGTAAGAAGCACAAAGAAATGAAGGGTAGAGGGAGAGGCAAATTCAAGGGCTTAACATGAAAAACATAATAATAAGGAACAAGAAGGTGCATCGATTTGAAATCATTATGGTTCAAGTAGTAGATCTAATGTCTAGGATAGTGTAAAAGAGATAGTACAAGATTCAGGAAATTGTAACTTTAATGGGTAGTACATAGAGATATATTTGACGTCTCTATTGTGGCAAGAAAATGATGATTCCTTGCTACTCAACCACATATCGAATGTCACTGCGATTTGCTCTGGAGCATCATATCTAGTCAACTTAAAACTCCACATCTTCCTACAATGTCATGGACCTAGATCTTACACTTGCTTCTCAAAGGTCCATGGCCTAAGGAGATAAGTCTAGATCTTAAGTCTATATAAACAAGCATTGGACTGAACCACATTTAGATCACTTCTTTTGACAGACTTATTTCCCATGAAATATTTCTCTTTCTAGTGTGGCCAAATAGGAATTGTAGATACTTGTCTCTTCTATGCATTATTGTATCTATCAAATAGGAGTGAAACTATTATACACTGCTAGAACTAGCATCTGACAGACTTCTAAAGCCAAACCTATTTATGGTGAAATCATAAATGATGATTTGTAAAACATGTGAAAAATGGTTCCATGTTTACCAAAAGGTTGTATTTCTTCTCACATCAACAATCAAAATATGCTTTTATAAATATTACAAAATGCTCAAATAATAAATAAATTTAATATACATTAGAAGCATTATATACTCCATTTTTTTCAATACTTTTAAATTATGAGGAAATGTAGAAATAAAACACTAGGTCTTTAGAGCAAGTTTTCATATTACCTTTAGTAGCAGACCATGGAAAAATAGAGGTAGAAAACTGAGATGTTTGGTGTCTTTAACACTTGTAGCATAAGCTAACTTCCAATAAAATAAGGTCCACCTATCCCTTGAATATTATAGCAAGAATAAGGTCCATCTATCCCTCGACATGTATAGCAAGAAATTCCCATTTGTTTTTTCATTTCGTGTTGTCGATAGGATCCTCTTTTACTACGTCGCTTCCTGGCTACCTACATTAGATGGGCATAGTTTTCAATATTGGACTATATGGTGCGGTTGTGTTTGTGGGCCAAGTATGGTGTGCTCGAGGCTTGCCAATGGCGCCTTGGATTGAGTAGAGCAATTGACCTTTATGGATGGGTTGGATAATGCTCTTCAAATCGAAAGCCAATCGTAATGTATGCCTTCCTTATCCCCCTTATCAAATACTGTAACTATAAACTATTTTGTTTCTTCCCCTCAAATCGTTCTTCTCAGTTTGAAGACATAATACAAATATGTGACATGCATTACTTACGAGCATGTCACTTTAAGCTTATTGAACACCTTGTGAGCCTCGAAGCCTTGGGCAAAAAAAGGATCCAAATCCTAAAATGTTTATGAAGCTATTGGAAAATGTTACAGTAGAAGGTTATTCTGAGTGTTTAACATAAACCATTTCAATCTTTGTGTGTGTGGCTATGAATAATGCAATTTGAATTAGAGAGGAAGGAGAAGAAAATAAGTGATACCCCATTGGTGAAACCAAAAGAGACATTGGTTGGATCTTGGTTATGGCCATCATGTTATTGACTTACGAGCATATACACATTAAGTTAGGCTATGTTGTTTTCACGATACGATCTTGATTTGAAATAGAATCCCAGCATGCTAGGTTGTTGACCTAACACATTGATTTTTGGTACTGGTGTTAAAGTGCATGGAGTTGAATCCTATACATAGACTAGGTTTATTCTAATTCTCATTTAATTCAATAATGTATTAGTCCATTCTCAACAATGATTTATTAGTATATTACCATCACCTCATGAAGTCTCTCTAAATTAAACACCATACCAAGGTTAAATATCCTTGACATAAACTCATCCTCATTTTGATAAATAAACATAATAAATTATAATTACTATATATAATTAGATGGTTATTTCAGATAAACAAAAGAGCAATAGAAAATATTATGTCGAGTTGATCAATAAAAGCAATTGGGTCTTTGGAGAAAATTGTCCATTTATCGGTGGTACTTTTATGTTTTTGGATAAAGTAAACCCTTGGTGAAATAACTCTAAAAAATTGTGAAACAAATAAAAAAAATATGCATGAGTTGTTATATATAAGGAACAATTAACAATGTCATGGTACAGTTAATTTAAGTTCACAAAGATTTAACTTACTTTCAACTGTGAGATTTCAAAAAATTGAATGTGTTGTATGTTTGGTGGAATTTGTTACTAACGATGATTTCATTGGTGGTTATGTTGTAAAAAATGGTTTCATTGAATAGAATTATAAATATACAATTATCATAAAATGAAATAAATAAACAAAAGTTATATAAATCTATCATCAAGACAAATAATAGCTGTTTTTCATCTTCAATGATTGTAATGTGTCTTCACTAAATTTCTATTGGTAAGCTCAAACAACTCAATGGATTTCATCCATAATCTCGAGTTATCGATTGATCCTACATGATTACCACTAGCAATTGCACCACATGTTGAAAAGGAAACACCATGAAGAAAATACCTTTACAACTCAATGAATGTCATCCATAATCTTGAGCTATCGATTGTTATCACTAGAAATTGCACCACATGTTGCAAATAAGAAATATACCACTTCTTTCACTGAATTACAAAATGGAGACACGGAATGGAGGAATATGATATAACAGTTTCAAGAATAATAACACGTGTCAAAAAACATTATAATTCCAATATAAATATCGCCCCTCCATGTCATAACCCCCAAGTCAATTTTTTTTTTTTTTTACGGCAATGATTAATAACATTAAAACTTTCCAATTTATAAAGTCTCGGTGCTGGCAATATTGTGGTTATTTCTTTTTGACTCGACATGATTAAATCTATCCATATCTGTACATATATAGCTACATTAATAGAGCGATAGTCCCGCCTTACTGTAGATAGGGCAATGTGTGCCATCTGTCAACATGGAGGTTCGGGATGCAGGATCTGGCCGTCGATTTGTGTTTGCTATTGCCGATAACAGGAACTCTTTATTAACCCTGCACTACCATTGTACGTGGTATGTGCAGCGATGTCCGCTCCCTGCAGCATTCTCAGGATCCCTCCTGAATCGACGGTGTTGGAATTGTTTTGTCGATCCAACAGCTGAGACAAATGTAGCCTGTGTACACATCACCTGAACTGGTTACCTGTCCTCATTCTTCTTCCATTTTTTGACCCGTTGTTTGGTGCTGCTTTGGTTAACTCCAGTTCCTCTACTGGCTTCACGTTTCTATGGCAGTCATGGGAGGCGCTCCACTTGCCTCATCCTGGTCACTGTTTATAGGTTCGGTCAAGGGTAAGTCATTCCTATCTTTTTAACTGCAGGAGACTGTCAATTTTCTTGCATAACGTTTCAAAGTTCTTCCTTTTTTGTATGCATGCAAGCATATCTTAGCATTTTTTTTCCTTTTGTTTTACTCCAATGCGTATACTGAAATGTCGATTTGATAATTATGTTTTATGGTTGTTTACGACAAGCTTTCTCTCGGCTCTAGCTACGAGCTTAGGTCCAGCTTCACCTCTGATTTTCCCTAGACTAGCTTCACTATTACCAGGTATGAGGCTTTCTGCTAGCTAGGTTGCAAACGAGACTAGGTCATATCTCTCGCAACAAACTCGTCTCGGCATTTAGAGGTGATCTCCATAGTAATATGTATATGTTTTATGTGACAGTGAATTTTCCAAGTTCATTACTTATCCACGAGGGTTTGTCTAAATCTTAACAGTTGCCAATTATCGACTCTATTTTTCCTACTTGTATTATGTCATCCTTTTATAGAGGAATTTTGAGCTGCGAGGGTATCTCTTGAATTTTCATATATATGCCTTACAGCCTGTACGCAATTCGTGAAAATTGGAACAATATTTATTTGTAATGTTCACTACTCTGGTCTGATACTGCATACAATTTATTGATGTTTCTGGAAATGAAAAGTTCTCCTTTCTTATTGAAGTGCAAGGCGTCTGGTTGTAATGACTGCCACCCGCCATGGCCAAGGCAATTGTCAATTACTTTTTTACCCCATCGAGGGTTTCTACTTTTTTAACAGATGAGTTCCAATGTGCTAATGTATATACGATAGTTTTTTCATGGTTATTGCCATGAGGCACTCTCTAATTTTATGGTTGCGTAGAGTAATAATATGTTCCTAAACTCATAATAACTGAGTTATTTCTTCCCTTTGCATATCAGGTGTACAAATAGTAATTCGGGGACTCCAAGAGACTAGTCTAGCCTCTGCGTGATGGCCATAGTGCTTAGCTTCCATCTTGCCACTGTGGGTGACCCACGGAAAAGGTTCCTGTTTGACCCCTTTGGTTGCAGGGGTACTATCTGTGCCACTGTTCCTTGTTTTTTTGTTATAATACCACAACTTACGGTAGAACTCAAGAACTCGTAGTTCGATGAATCATTTAAAAGGGAAATTTATTTTTAACAGATAGAGCAACTATTGTAGCTAAAAATGGAATTGTCTCTGTCAGGGTTCCCATGCATTTTTAAAGTTTAGAGGGTTCTTTGTCATGCGAGGGACATTTATATTCTTTTTCTTTTTCTTTTAATAATTGTGTCAATATACCAACTGTGAGTATCCCTCATACTTGTTTGTTTTTGTTTTTTAAGAAAGACCTTGAATCCTATAGGAAAAATGATCCTTACGCCTAATATTTAGGGTGCTTGGGTTGCCACCCAGTCGGCCTTCTTAGACAGGCCCTCACTATTATCCAAAATAATTAACTGGGCTTCCCTACCCCCGACTTGATTTATGTAAGGGTTTCAATCTCCTCTTCAAATGTATATTTGCTGAAAAGGAAAAAATATTAATTCTAGCAGGGCTTTTATCCGTGCGTGTTTTTTTTAATAAAAAAAGGAACAGAGAATATCTGGCAGTTACCGTAGTTTACCGATAAATATCTATGTTGTTTATGACTATTTTCCTTCACAGTTGATACAACAATACTATTTTCTGTGACTCAGTCATTAATAAAGAACACAACAAATGCAATTCTAAATTAGACTATAACTTACTACTCAATCTTTAATAATGAACACAACAATTGCAATTCTACCTTGGACTATAGCTTACTGCTCAATCTTTACATATTTCTACACATTTCAACCACTTACATGGTTTTCTAATAATTTGCTTGGCACTCAGAAGCTGAGATTACCTCTTCCCATCTACTTCTAGTCTGCCTCCTGTCTGTGAGATTTGTCCTACAGGACCAGACTCTCCCCCCTTGCTTCCTACAGGACCACTATCCATCAATAAGTTAATTGCACTCAGTTCCTGGCTATCTGGTCCTCACTAGACTTAGCCATCTCTTCCCCGTTCTTTTCTCTCTCTATCTGTCCCTACAGCATAGTAGAGTCCCCCTTTTTCCTGTTCTTTCCTTTTTTCTAGAAACCCCTTCCAGTTAAGGAAAAACGGTTAGGGTTTGGGAAATCCACAACTGTTTGGCCTCTCCCTTTTCTTGGGAAGTTCAAACTTTTTAAAGAAACATTACTTAAAAAAAACAATATTATTAAATTTAAACCGATAGTAATGTCTCAACAGTCTTCCATTTACCACAGTAAAAATAAATATTTACATCAATTCCGGGGCATTACATCTCCCCGTCCTGAAATTGGACATCGTCATGATGTCCGTTGACTAAGAATAGCTCTGGGTGAGCCTTTCTCATGAACTCTTCATCTTCCCAAGTGGCCTCATCAGGCCCAAAGTGTTGCCATTGCACTTTCACTTAGGTAATAACTCGCTTCCGTAGTTGTACTTCTCTCCGATTGAGAATGCTTAGCGGCTCGACCAAGATTTCGCCTTCTGGTTCAAATGACAACATGAAATATTCTACATCAATCTCTTGTAAAGAAAACCTTTAGACTGGTCTGCTAGAATTAATCCTTACCCATACGTCTTTCCATCTGATCACATGTTTAAGGTCATAAATGTAGTTTTTCAATATAGAAACATGGAAGACATTGTGGACTCGGATGTGAATTGGCAGGGCGAGGTAGTAAGCCACTGGCCCGATTCTTCCCAAGACTTGGAATGGTCCACAATATTGGGGTGCCAACTTGGCACACCCACTCCATTGCAGTGTACTCTTTCTGGCTTGAATTCTTACATAAACATGGTTACCGACTTGGTATTCTTTGAATCTCCTTTTTTGGTCAGCAAAGCTCTTTTGCCTATCTTGAGAGGCCTTTAAATTAGAGCGTACCCTTTTCACCATATCCTCCGTTTGCTTAAGCATCTCCGGCCCCAACCTTAATTTGTCCTCAAGGCCACCCCAGCTTGAGGGTGTGCGACATTTCCATCCATACAATACCTCGAAGGGACTCATTTGTAGCAAAGTATGATATCCGTTATTGTATGCAAATTCAACTAGGTGCAAATATTCCTCCCGCTATGTTGGCTGCTGCATTACATATGCTCAACACATGTCTTCAACTACCTGGTTCACCCACTCTATTTGTCCATCAGTCTGGGGATGGTACGTTATACTGAAATTCAGCTACATTCCCAATTCTGCAAATAGCGTCCTCCAAAAGGTCGACGTGAACTTCACATCACAATTTGAAATTATCGTCTTCGGGAGTCCATGTGATTTAAACACATTCTACATGAAGATATGGGTGATATGTACAGCCCTGTAGGTGGATTGCATAGGTATAAAATGCGCTGCTTTATTCAACTTGTCTACCACCACCATAATAGAATCATTATTCTTCTTTGTCCTAGGCAACCCTGTTATAAAATCCATAGAAATGGTTTCCCATTTCCATTCCGGAATGGGTAATGGCTGCAGTAACCCCACTGGATGTTGATGTTCTGCCTTAATTTGTTGACACTCCAAGCACCGTGCCAAATACTCAGCCACATTTTTTTCATTCCCGACCAATAGTATTCCTTTCAAATCGCAGTGATCATTTTCTGATATCCGGGGTGTCCAGCAGAGTGGCTGATGTGGAATTCATCGAGAATCAAAATTTTAATGCTATTTTGATCAGGTACATATAGTATTTTCTTGTAGTACAATATTCCAGCATCATCCATTTCATATCCTTGTTGATTTTTCTCGCTATTAGATTGATGTACTTGTTTTTTTATTTGCTGGTACATAGCATCTTGTTCTGCTGTCTTTTTTATCATTTCCTTGAAGGGGCTTTTCCATTTAGTGTAGGAAATTTCATACAAATATTGCACCTTTTGACTTAAGGAATCTGTGACCCAGTTCTCTTTCCCTTTCAGATGTTTAATTGCAAAGTCAAAATCGCTGAGAAAATCTACCCACCGCGCTTGCCTGACGTTCAAAGAGGGTTGACTAAAATAGTTGGTCAAACCATGATGGTCAGTTAGCAACAAGAATTTCCTTCCCACAAGATAATGTCGCCACATCTTTAATTTGTGTATGACGACAACCAACTCTAAATCATAGGTAGAATACTTCTGTTCATGCTCCTTTAGTTTCGTAGATTCATAAGCAATTACCTTTCCTTCTTTCATCAACACACCTCCCATACCTTCCTTTCTTGCGTAAGTGCACACCACATAGTCCTTATTAGGATCTTCTATGCTCAAAATGGGTCTCGTGGTGAGAAGATGCTTAAGCTGCTTAAAACTTCTTTGGCATTCCAGGGTCCATTTGAAGGCTTTGCCCTTTTTCTGTTAGGAGGTGATAGGATATGCTACCTTTGAGAAGCCTTCCACAAATCATCTATAATAACCAGCTAACCCCATAAAGGACCTGATGTGTGCTACATCTTTCGGTACATGCCACTCCATTATGGTCCTTATCTTTTCAGGGCCCACTGCAATCCCTTCCCTTGTGATTATGTGGCCCAGATATTGTATTTCTTCCTTGTAGAAGTCGCACTTGCTAAACTTAGCATACAACTGATGTTCTCGGAGAGTTTGCAGCACCAATCTGAGGTGCTCCTTGTGCTCTTCCATGGTGCGGGAGTATATCAATATATCATCAATGAATATCAGTACAAATCTATCCAAATATCGATGAAATATGCTATTCATCAAACACATGAAAGTTGCAGGGGCATTAGTTAACCCAAAAGGTAGCACCACCAATTTATAATGTTTGTACCTTGTTCTGAAAGTTGTTTTAGTGATGTCCTCCTCCTTAATCCTGACCTGGTGATAACCTGATCGCAAATCGATCGTAGAGAGCACTATTGCACCCTTCACTCGATCAAAAAGTTCATCAGTCCGAGGTAGAGGGTACTTGTTTTTGATGGTCAGCTTTTTCAGCTCACGATAATCTATACACATGCGAAGGGTTCTGTCTTTTTTCTTAACAAATAACACTGGGGCTCCCCATGGAGAAACACTGGGGCGAATATTCTTTTTATCTAGCAGTTCTTGTAGCTGCATTTTTAATTCTGTCAACTGAGGTACACACATTCTATAGGTTGCTCGCGATACATCAGCAAATTCTTGTATTACAGGGATATTATCCAACAAGGTTGTTTTATCCTTTGAGTCCACATAGCCTACTTGGATGGCATAAATCTGACTCCCAACTCATCCCTACAATATATAGTCTTTGTTTTACAGTTGACGAGGGACCACTGTTTTTCTAACCAATCCATGCCGATTAGAATGTCATAGGAACCAAGGTAAAGCACATTTAAGCCTTTTGTTACTGGTTGTCTAGCTACTTTTAAGGGATAGTGAGTGACTTTAGTAAGAACTTGTCTCTTGGCCCCTGTAGCCAGCTGTACCACCCAAGGATTCTTGAATTTTACAGATTGCAATTTACAATGCTCTACCACCTTGGGAATAATGTAACTTAATGTGGCTCCTGGGTCAATTAAAATAGTTATAGAAAGGTCCGAAATTTTACCTTCGAGTTCCACCATAGTCGGCTGGTACTCCGCTTGACGGTCCTCCAGGGCAGCATTAATTCGGTGTATACTACATCGCACGTCACCAACCATCGATGCTTCCTAGATCTAGGAGATTTGTTCGGTTCCTTTTCGTTATGGACAGTTCTTAACGTAATAGGGTCCGCCACAACCCCAACACTGCATGGGAGGCCTTGTTGTCCCTTCACTATCTAATTTACTAGAGGGCTCATTGGTTCTTGACTCACCGGTTGGCCTTGACCTGAGTGAATTTTTCTGAAACTTTTTGCTATTCTGTCCTTTCACGAAACCCCTATTACTTCCACTGCGACTCCCTTTACTATTTCTAGCCAATCTGTTGTTTCTTTTATCAGCTCCCCTTTTCCCTGGAACCTCTCCTTTCTGTTTACTTTGCTGGTAGCAAATGCTGGCGTTACGTATGACTTAGTCCATTGTCTTCAGGTTGTCAAATTCAATCCTTTCCCTCATATACAAGGGTAAAGTACTGACAAATATTTGCACCTTAGCCTTTTCCTCTTATAAGGTACATAACGAAGTAATGATGTAAAGAGAGTGATAAATTCGTCCATGGTGTGTTGTCCCAGACACAAATCATGGAATTCTCTTGCTTTTTCATCGTAAAACCATTATGTCAGATACCTCTCTTTAAAATATTTCTGAAATTTGTCCCAGGTAATATTCTGCTCACTTACACCTCTCACTATCTTGACTTCCTCCCACCATAAGGTGGCTCTCGCTTTTAATTGGAATATAGTTAAGTGTGCCTTGAAATTGTGATCATATTCATACAACTGCAAGTATTTGTTCATATTAATTAACCATGCCTCTGTTGCTTCCTCTTGTTCTCCATCAAAATGCGGCGGCTTGATCTTGCGGAACTCACCTTTCAGTTGAATCCACTGCCTCTTCGATGTCTGCTGCTCGGAGGCATTATCAGATCGTTTCTCCTGTTCTTCATTCCTTCCTTCCAACCTTTCTGGTTCTGTTTGCAGATTCTTTTCTTCCGACACTCTCTGCTGCTCAGCACTAGGATTTGGTGGTTGTTGATTCTGTTTTTCGGATAGACTCTTTAAAATTCTTTCCTGTTCCATGGTTATTCTGGCATTATCTTCTCATAATTGTGCTATTTCATTTCTCAGTTCTTGTACCATTTCTAGTATTGCATCGTTCGTATTACGAGCCTCCTCTCCAGTCTGTACCCACAACTTAGGATTCCTTCCAGGGCTTCTTATTGGTCCCTGACCTACTATGAACCCATGAGGTCCGCTTCCTGCCCTTCTCATTTTGGTCGTCCCCTGTTATCCTCCTAGGAACCTGGTTAGAGAAAACAATTAGCACAACACAATTTTTTTGTTTTTTTTTTCGTTTCTTCAAAGTTAGAAATACAGAGGTAACATAAAATGAATCTACTTCAACTAATTATCTCCCAGAGGCCACAGTTTTGAAAACTTCGCTGTGATACCACTTGTCATAACCCCCAAGTAATTTTTTTTTTTACGACAATGATTAATAACATTAAAACTTTCCAATTTATAAAGTATCGATGCTGGCAATACTGCGGTTATTTCTCTTTGACGGGACATGATTAAATCTATCTGTATCTGTACGTATATAGATGCATTTATAGAGCGGCAGTCCCGCCTTACTGTAGACAGGGTGATGTGTGCCATCTGTCAACATGGAGGTTCGGGATGCAGGATCTGGTTGTCGATTTGTGTTTGCTATTGCCGATAACAGGAACTCTTTATTAACCCTACACTACCACTATACGTGGTATGTGTAGCGATGTCCGCTCCATGCAGCATTCTCTGGATTCCTCCTGAATCGACGGTGCTAGAATTGTTTTGTCGATCCAATGGCTAGGACGAATGTAGCCTCTGTACACATCACTTGAACTGGTTACCTGTCCTCATTCTTCCGCCATTTTTCGAGCCTCTCTTTGGTGCTGCTCTGGTTCACTCTAGTTCCTCTGTTGGCTTCAGGTTTCTATGGCGGTCATGGGAGGCGCTCCACTTGCCTCATCCTAGTCACTGTTTACAGTTTCGGTCAAGTGTAAGTCATTCCTATCTTCTTAACTGTAGGAGACTGTCAATTTTCCTGCATAATGTTTGAGAGTTCTTCCTTTTTTGCATGCATGCAAGCATATCTCAGCGTTTTTTTTCCTTTTGTTTTACTCAACTACGTATACTAAAATGCCGATTTGATAATTATGTTTTATGGTTGTTTATGACAGGATTTCTCTCGGCTCTAGCTACGAGCTTGGGTCCAGCTTCACCTCTCATTTTCTCTAGACTAGCTTCACTATTACTGTGTATGAGGCTTTCTGCTAGCTAGGTTGCAAACGAGACTAGGTCATATCTCTCGCAACAGGCTCGTCTCGACATTTAGATGTGATCTCTATAGTAATATGTATATGTTTTATGTGATAGTGGATTTTCCAAGTTCATTACTTATCCACGAGGGTTTGTCCAAATCTGAACAGTTACCAATTATCAACTCTATTTTTCCTACTTGTATTATGACATATTTTTATAGAGGAATTTTGAGCTACGAGGGTATCTCTTGAATTTGCGTATATATGCCTTACAGACTGTACGCAATTCCAATATTTATTTGTAATTTTCACTACTTTGGTCTGATACTGTATAATGTTTATTGATGTTTCTGGAAATGAAAAGTTCTCCTTTGTGATTGAAGTGCTCTGCGTCTCGTTGTAATGACTGCCACCCGCCATGGCCAAGGAAATTGTCAATTACTTGTTTACCGCGTCGAGGGTTTCTACTTTCTTTACAGATGAGTTACAATGTATTAATGTATATACGATAGTGGTTTCGTGGTTATTGTCGTGAGGCACTCTTTAATTTTATGGTGGCATAGAGTAATAATCTGTTCCTAAACTCATAATAACTGAGTTACTACTTCCCTCTACATATCAGGTGTACAAATAGTAATTTGGGGACTCCAAGAGACTAGTCTAGCCTCTGCGAGCCAGCCGTAGTGCTCGGCTTCCGTCCTGCCACTGTTGGTGACCCATGGCAAAGGTTCCCGTTTGACCCCTTTGATTGCAGGGGTACTATTCATGCCATTGTTCCTTGTTTTTTTTTGTTATAATACCACAGCTTACAGTAGAACTCAAGAACTCGTAGTTCAATGAATCATTTAAAAGGGAAATTTATTTTTAACAGACAGAGAAACTATTGTAGCTAAAAATGGAATTGTCTCTGTCAGGGTTCCCATGCATTTTTAAAGTTTAGAGGGTTCTTTGTCATGAGAGGGACATTTATATTTTTTTTCCTTTTCTTTTTAATAATAGTATCAATCTACCAAGTGTGAGTATCCTTCATACTCGTTTGTTTTTGTTCGTTTTTTTTTTTAAAGAAAGACCTTGAATCCTAGAGGAAAAAGGATCCTTACGCCTAAGATTTAGGGTGCTTAGGTTGCCACCCAATCGGCCTTCTTAGACACGCCCTCACTATTATCCAAAATAATTAACTGGGCTTCCCTACCCGTGACTTGATTTATGTAAGGGTTTCAATCTCCTCTTCAAATGTATATTTGCTGAAAAATATTAATTCTAGCATGGATTTTATCCATGCTGTTTTTTTTAATAAAAAAAAGAACAAAGAAGATCTGGCAATTACTGTAGCTTACCGATAAATATCTATGTTATTTATGAGTATTTTCCTTCGTAGTTGATACAACAATACTATTTTCTGTGACTCAGTCTTTAATAAAGAACATAGCAAATGCAATTCTAACTTAGACTACAACTTACTACTCAACCTTTAATATTGAACACAATAATTGCAATTCTACCTCGGACTAGAGCTTACTGCTCAATCTTTACGTATTTATGCATAGTTCAACCACTTACTTGGTTTTTTGATAATTTGCTTGACACTTAGAAGTTGAGGTTACCTCTTCCCATCTGCTTCTAATTTGCCTCCTATCCGTGAGATTCTTCCTACAGGATCAGAATCTCCCCCCTTGCTTCTTGCAAGACCACTGTCCATCAGCATGTTAATTCCACTTAGTGCCTGGCTATCTGGTCCTCACCAGACTTAGCCATCTCTTTCCTGTTCTTTTCTCTCTCTGTCTGTCCCTACAGCACAGTAGAGTCCCCCTTTTTCGTGTTCTTTCCCTTTTTCTTGAAACCCCTTCCAGTTAAGGAAAAATGGTTAGGGTTCCAGAAATCCACAACTGTGTGGCCTCTCCCTTTTCTTGGGAAATTCCAACTTTTTAAAGAAACATTACTTAAAAAAAACAATATTATTAAATTTTAACCGATAGTAACGTCCCAACATTCTTCCATTTACCATAGTAAAATGAAATATTTACATCAATTCTAGGGCATTACACTCCATATTCTTTCTACATAGTTTTCATATTAGCTATAGTGAAAAAACAAGAACATGGAAAACACCAAGGAGATTAGTGGTGAAGAACAATGTGATCTTTTGAATAGTGAAAGAAATAGTAAAGAGGTGACTCAATAAGGAGTGATCAAGAAGAAATATGGAGGAATTGCACCAAAATAACCTTTAATTTTGAAGGTAACAAATCACTATCTATTTCCTTATTTATAAGGCATTGAAAGTATTTAACTTCAACATAGTTCTCATGATTTGTAAGGCTCAAGTAAGCATTGTTGCAGTAAAATTTCATTGTAACCTAATCCTCGCTTTTCTTGATATTTTTTATCTTTCAACAATTCTCAAAGAAGCATTAATTAGTGCTATAGCAAAATAGTCCTTACTTTTTCTTGATATGTGTTTGTCTTTTAACAATTCTTAAAGAAGCATTAATTGGCGTTACATGTTATTGCCTTACCACATTTCCATTGCAACATATTATATATTCATAATTCTAAGATTAATGTTTATGAACACATTTTCTTTAAAATTTACTCAAAGATAATAATTTATATGAGTTTTAAATAAATTTTTGTAAAAAAATATTTTAATTTATATTTTCATAACTTTTTATGATTGTATATACTTTAAATTTTAATTAGAAATAATTGTGTATTAATATTTGGTTATATATATATATATATATATATATATATATAATATATATATATATAATTATAAAAGTTAGAAAAATGTAATAAAAAGAAGATAATATATTTTTGATACGATCCAATTTTTTTATTTCATGTAATTAATATTAAAGATGGTGTAAAGATATACAAAACACCTCATGTAATTATATTTTTATGCTTTTTATTGAATTTTTTTTTTTAAATTGCTATTTTTTCAATGTTGTGATTTTGATTTACCATAATTTTATATTAATTTTTTCCAAATTTTAATTTCTTAACATCTAAGTTAGTTTAATTAAAAATATAACCATTTAACATGAACATTTCTTTATATTAAATTGTAAAATATTTTATACAAAGAATTAAACTCAAATGCTTCTTAACAATTATCATAAGTACAATTATAAAATTACCATATAAATTATTTAATAACATCATATAAATTATCTAGTAACATGGTATATCATATTGAAAAAATTACTACCTATTTACCTATTAGAATTTACTAAAATAATGTTGCTATGTATATCTTACATCTTTCCATTTTCTAATTAATTGCATAAATGGTACATAAAGCTAAACAACTCTATAATTATTGCTTTTATTGGAAATTATTCAATCACTTTAAATAGACTTTTAATTCCCTTTCTGAGTTGTAAATTTAGCAGCTAAAAGATTTTCAAGATCATGTCAAAATTCTAGAGTTGCTTTGTGAGTTTCATATTTATATGAAAAACTATTTTATTAATTTTCATAACACATCAAATAAAGTAAACCATAGTAGAAAAATTATATCTACACTGAAATGGAATTACATGTTCAACTAATGTAATAAAAAATGTAAGATTCAAATATATTATTAATTTGAAGACATTAAATAAAAGCAAAAGTAGTAGGATTCATGTGCCTTTATTCCTATTTTCTAGAGGCATGACACTTAAATGTAAGTTTCAAATACTTTATTAATTTGAAGATATTAAATAAAATTAAAAGTAGTAGATAGTGGGAATCATGTGCCTTTATTTTTATTTGCCAAGGCATTAGGGTGATAATGATTAAGATGGTAGTGGTTGTTTCAAAGAAGCCAAGAAACAAATTAATTTGAAGCTTTTTTTATATTCACTTTTAATTTTATTCATTTTTCTTTTACCCCACAAATTTTCATGATATAAAGAATTATTGTATTAATATTGATAAAACATCACATTTATATGAAATTATAAATGTTCAATGTTTTAAATCTGCATATAAATGTTAAAATGTTTATATTAAATATTAAATTTTACGAACATTTACCATCTCACCTTATATTGCCTTCAAAAATTACTTAGGTCTATTTAGATTTTCAATTAACTCCCTAAAATTGCCAAAAATATTAAATTGCAATCCAAATGGAGTACCTAATAACCTATGACATGGATCAAAAGTCTTAGAAAGAATTCACATATTAATTAGGTTTTTAAAGATTTCTAAATAGTTTTATCCAGTTTTATCTCTAAATCACTAAATATTTTTTTTGGAAAAACTATAAATAACCATTAACCAAAATTATCTATCAACTATTTTCAATTGAATCTCTGAGATTTTCAAAAATCTTAACTTGCAATCCAAATGGAATACCTCACTTTGAATTAAGAACCTATCACATGCATCTAAAATCCTCTAAATATTATCTTTTACAGGATTCTCATTCTAAAATCCTATAAATATTATCTTTTACAGGATTCTCATTCAGGGATAGACATGGATAATCGAACTTTACAATTAAACTTTTACCTAGAAAAGGTAACTTTAAAGAGAGAATCCGGAGAAACTAACTTGAATAAGAGAATCATCTGGATAATAAATGTAAACACTGAGTTAACGGTCTGTTCCGAGAAATTCTTTAGCAGTATCAAAACGTTTGGTTAAAAATCTCTTATAATTTCTTAAAACATGATTTAATTTCCATTTGTTTTACGAAAATCACTAACTTCCGGTACAAAATATTATTGCTCCCCCAACCATTTTGGCCAAAAAATAATTAATCCAAGATAAACTAAGTGGAATTTTTATTTTTGCAATCGCTGATCATCCTTTTGAAAACATATTATGCTTATAAGATTCATGTTCGCTTGTATTTTCCCATGATTGGATGTTTTCAGAGGAATTCGTTGTAAATTTTTGTGTGCTATACATTTAACCTATTTTCCTGTTTCAATGCGAAGCGATTTTCTTCTGGTTCAACTCATTGATGTGTTCGTAGTGCCCTACCAGAAAACTAATAAAAATGCTGTAAAACACGTTTTCTGTAAATTTTGAGAACACAACTGACTAGAAAGTAAATTTCGACAAAACAACAGACTAAGAAGTAAAGGCAAGACGGTACTGGCTAGCTGTCAATAGAGGCACATAGGAAGCCACTGAATAAATTAAATTTTCGATATTATTTTCTTTTAATTCTCATCTACCTTGTTCTCTATATATAATTATTAGAGTGTAAGTTCTAGGGAAGAGAGTGTAAGTTGTGTGCTGGCATGGTTGGTTGTTTTCCTTTTCATTGAGGTTTGAATCTTATGTTATGAAATGTCCATCGACAACTAGGTTATCTACCTTCATTCCTTAAAAAACAAGTAATTGTTGTTTATAGAAATAACTAATATCAAATTAATACAATAAACCACCAAAAAAAATGTTTTCTTCTACCAGGGAAATCGAATTCAAAAGTGCTTCTGCCTACTGAGTTGTTCACTATAATTCTCTTCCTATCAATGAAGATTTGTAGGATAGCATCTTTTTTGGATGACCGTTCACAGTTGCTTCAACCGGCTATTTACAATATGTGCTGTCAAGCAATAAATGAACAAAATCACATTACTGTCCATTTCACAGTCCCTTCAAGCAGCTAGTTACAAAATGTCGTCCATTATAAATGAACAATTGACCTCATGCTTGTGGACACGTCTTCAAATTTCATGTATGGCAATATCTGTGTATGGAACTATCTGTGGAAGTCAGTTGTCCTATATTTCAACTAACTCATTAGAAATCACAATTCACTAATCCTAACGCACTGATTTTCTTTCGTTTTTTCCATGGTAAACAATCCAATATTACTTCTTATTCTATAAACTCGGAATGATTAAATGATTATTATTCTCTTTATCTTATTTTATTTTTGATAAGTACAAATTTTAATTTTTATAATTACAAATTAGACTCATAAATAACTTTCAATGTAGCTCGTAAGTTTTTTTTGTTAGGCGAATTGACAATATCCATATTAATATCAAAATAAGAGATTATATAAAATTAACTTAATTATTACTCAAAACCAAAAGAGACAGAAAGCTACAAACCCACCTAAATGAACTTGAACAGCACTTATTCAATGAATTTAAATAAAAATATTTTATTTACTATTACCGTGAAAGCTACAAACCCACTTAAATGAATTTGAATAGCACTTATTCAATCGATTTGAATAAAATATTTTATTTACTATTACCAATTTCCCAGTTGGTTTTATAAAACAAATGAAACAACCAATACAATCATTTGTTGAGTAATTTGTGAATGCAATTCTCAGAGAATAATTAGAATAGTAATTCTCCCGAAGTACATGATAAGTGAGGACTGAAGTAAGGATTTTGAGCATAAAAATTTAGCTCATATGAAATGTGTTTCTAAACCCTGGAAACGCTTTAATACGTTAGAAAAGTTATCCATGGAATAACCGCATAACCTAAATAGCTTATCCATTTTTTATATATTTTATAAATCAAACTGAAACTATATATTATAGAATGTTGTAATAACCTAGAATCCTGGTTTAGTTCTCCGGGGGATGAGCTCCCTGAGAGAAAGGAAAAGTGGATCTGTCCAAAACAATATTTCAGTGGACTTAGTGATCCATGTGTTTGTTAAATGGCTTAAACCCTAAATTACCTTACTCTGACCTACCTGAAACCTCATCCCAAAAGAATGTGCACTGGCTGACTCTTGTTGTACTAACTAGGGTTTTGTAGGGCCTCTTCCATCCGCGGCTCTAATAGATGCGGGTGGACGTTACATATGCAATTATGATGTCCGTACCATCACTGCGACTAGAGCAAATGGATATGTGATGTCTAATCTCCGAGATAGGAAAGTTAAATTTGCTGACATCTACTGAAGTGTTATGTAAATTGGAAGAATAGAATAGAAAAAACAATATCCATGGATTCGATATTGCATTACTGTAGTCGGACAGTGTTAGCTATCTCTACACAATCTGTTTGGAGCATAAATAGATTTCTGAGGTCATTTGAGCTTTCTAATAACGTAATCTTATCTTGATAAAAATAAATTAATTCACAAGCCTAATTTTTTTAAAAAATTAATTATTGTGTTTTTCGATATATAAATTAATTCACAAGCCTAAAATTTTTTTAGGCACCTAAATTGTTTAGAGTGTAAAATTTATAAAGATCCATGAGGTCCGTGCATGTTGGCCCCACTTACTTGCACATAAATAATTGGAATAGGAGCTTTTAGAAAGTTAGTGCTTGTGCAAATAAAAGGCTTTGGTGCCTTTTGTAAGTTGGTGGTTGTTAAATTACATTAAAGAGATGGTGAAGTCTTATGAACCAATTATATTTAAGGGTAGAATGTTGTTTAAATAAGTAGCGGATGGAAGGAAAATTTATAAATATAGGAAAGTGGTGATTATATATTGCTATGTATAATGTTAATCTAGATATTATAATAATTCTAGTTATACTACTTATATAAGTAACAACCTGTAAATACATTTTTAGAATTTTCTCTAATTTTCCTAATTATAATTTTTATTTAAATGAAGTTTTGTTTCATGTTTATAATTTTTTTATCCAAAGAAAAAGAAAAATAGCAAAGCTGAAAATATTTTCTCTCTGAAAATCATTTTTTTGTGTGCTTCTTTTACAAGAATGTTCTATTATTTTTACCTTCATGTTGATGTTGAATATATTATTGTTCTATTATCTTTACTTTATGTTGACGTTGAATATATTTATGTTGCATATTATTTTACCCTTGTTACATGGTTCTTTCAATTTAATCTTAAGAAAATGTTGATTTATCAATGATTAAAGTTAATAATTCTATTGGCCAAAGTTTTTAATAGAGAATTTCGTCAAATAAATAGCTTGAATTTCTCATAGTATAAAGTTTAATTTTCTTTATTAGCTTGAATTTCTCATAGTATAAAATTTAATTTTGTTTATTTTTATGAAAACACACTTTTGATAATATTTCACCAATATCTTGTTCCTTGGATAATTTATTGCCTCATCTCCACAACACTTTATAGTGCATCCTAATTATAATAGGACCAACATTTATATCATAAATCAATGTTGGACACTTATCACTATAAGACACAATGGCAATATGATATGACATCCAATTTTGTATTTAATTACATGTAGCAAATTTGCAGCTTTTATAAATGACTTTTTTCCATCTCAATAAGCTATTACAAAAAAATTCCTCCACTCACATGTAAAAAAACAATAAATAAAATAAAACAAAAAAATTATTATATATATAATATATATATATATTATATATATATATATATAAATAAATTAAAATTATAAAATTTTAATTTAAAAATTATTTTTTTCCTAAACATATTTTGTTTAGAAAATAATTATATATGTATATACTTACATATTATGTTTAGAAAAATCCAATAAAAGGAGATAATAGTGTTATGTAAGTCTATTGTGGTAGGATATATGTAATTAATATTAATAAAATTAAAACACATGGTGTACAAGATTGGGTTGTGAATTTGTTTTCTTTGTTATATTGTGATTGTTCTTTTTTCACATTTTTAATGGCCATTTCATAAAATCTTTATTAATTATCTAACTTTTATTTTTATTGTTACAATTAAATT